>CANYBF011333593.1:0-23996 GCA_948192965.1 Dalechampia spathulata | reverse complement strand
CTAAGAGAAATAAAATAGAGTTACCGATGAAATCTAGGGATGTGGTGGCTGTAATTTACCTTTTAATTTAATTGGGCCTTTAAAAGCCCATTTTAAAATTTCCCAACGCCTAGGCGTGAGCCTTGCGCCTCACCTGAGGCGTGCCTTTTTCTTAAAGGCGTGCGCCTTGTCTAGCTCGCCCGCCTAACCTGTCAAAAAGCCCCAACCTAAACGCCTATAGTGAGGCGCGCCCGAGGCGCGCTTTTTTAAACACTGTTTGTAGTTTACTTAATTTGTGTTTCCTTAAATTAGTATTAGGTCTTTGTGTATAAATAGAGATGTATATTCATGATTTAATATACAAGTAGAGCAGTACATTACTCTAAATTAATAGGTATCTTTCGGATCCTTTTACATTCTAGTTTTTTGTAATGGCAACTTAAAATGTAAAAATTTTCTGGTAACCAAGATTTGGGGCATGAAATTTTCTAAAGATGTCGTGGGAGCATGTTCAGAATCAGGTTACTATGTATTGAACTTGCTGTTGATAAAATTGAATCATTGAATCAGTTAAATGGTTTTCCCAGTCTATTACTTTTGGTTTATACTCGGATGATTTATTTGTTTCTTGTAGTCGTCGTTCAAGTATCCATTCATCTCCGATGATCAACTTTAATGTCAAGTTTTTTTTTGAGAATCTCATTTTTGGACACAAGTTTGCTTAAAATTCTATCCCAAAAACTAAAACACATTTCTCAGTTATTTACCTGTGAAATGTACAAAAAGCATAATGTGGACCCTGTTTTATGATGAAGTTATACCATTCTTTATTGTGTTTACCATTACTTTCTCAAACAGGCTGTCTGTATTATTAACATACTTAGTTTGAGATGCGACGAAGTCTTTAATTTTCTCTTGTTATGCTTCTCCTATAAAGGGAAGAATTTTTTTAAATGAAAGCCACTCTTACCTACATGCCTCAATCACTTTGTTGTGGTTGTTGCTTTTCTAAAAATGGTACAGGGTTTGGATGCTCTAGGAGTTGCTACACTTAATTCTTTAACTTCTGTGGCTACTGCAAACGTACCCTTTTCTCCCTTTCCGTCTTCTTCAATGACTGAAGAAGATATAGTGAACTTAAAAACACTACGTCGCCTCATGCTACTGCTGTCTGGTTCACGCAAGACTGGTGGCCCTACGGTGGTAAGGATTTTTTCCCCTTAAATTGGCAATTCGATACTGTTACCAATGTGTACATCATGGTATTGCATAAATCATTAGCAACGGTTTGTGCCTCTATTCTTTTATGGAATTGGACTTCTTTAATATCATCTCGAAAGCTTGCTTGACAAACAAATTGAAAATTTAGTTGCAGCAGTCGGTTTACTATCCTGTCGAAGAGCTACATTCTGATATTCTCAATAAACCAATGAAAACATTTCATCTCTCTTTTTTCAATCACATATGGTTAATTCTAGACCTTTTGTCGTGGGGGCCTTCTAGAAGCTCTTCTTGGAGATGCGATGTAGGCCAGCCGAGATTAAACTATCCTAGCTCTGTTATTAAAAGGTAGCAGAAAATTCATCTGAATTTGGGAATTTCATATTTGAATGAGGTAGAAAATAAGGAAAAGTTAAGGATTCCTTCTGGGAATCAGACCCAAGGGAAAGGAAGAATTAAGTCACATAATTCTAAGTAAAATTGCTTGAAATCTATTAAGTTTGATGAGAAAAGCTATATTGAAGATTATGGGATCTCAGTGGAAAAGATATGAGAAACTTGAGTAATAAAGTAAGATTGATATTTAATATAAGTTCAATTATTTTGTACATCCCATTTATAATTATTATTGTGAGTTTCATTCAACGCTTTATTTTCTCATAAACTACCCATTAGGCTCCCCATCACCCTACATTCCAAATAAGTGTTGAGCAATTGAACCATGTTTTATATGTTGTTTATGTGTTGCATTAAAATATTAATCATAGCTATTAAAATGTAAAATTATCATTGAAGATACATATTATTTTAACATTTTTTTTATTTTATTTCTTTATTATATCCAATTTTGAGAAAAATTGTATATAATTTTTAATAAATTAATTTAAAAATAATAATTAATAATTAAGAGTGATAAATTTAACTATTTTAATGTTGTATGTCAATATTTAAATTTTAACGATATAAAACATTTTAGAAATTTTATGTGACTTAATTAACTAAATTATTTTATAGTTTTCATGAATTATGAAAAAATTAATTATCTTGATTTTATTTTGAAATAATTATTAATTAGATTTTTTAATGAAAGATTATATGATCTAGAAAAGGAAAAACTGTGATCAACTAAGAGATGATGAGAATGAACTCCAAAATGAAGCATTTTCAAACAATTGTTGTTAGTTCTTTGAACAACTATTTGGTGCTCCTTACTAAACACAAGTAGCTGTTGGGAGTCTCTCAACAGCTAAACTAAACGTCCTGGTAGTATGATTGCATGAAGGAAACACATTTACTTTAAGCAAGAGAAACCTTTTATCCCAAATTTTTGCCCTATCAAGATATGAATCATCCCTCCATCTTCTAAGCAAACGCGACTCATAAAAGAATAATATATTGAAACTCATCGCATAAGAGGGTCACACTAAGGAGTCATGTCAAAACACATGCACAGCTATACTTGGCTGCTTCAGTCTACGTGATACTCTTTTACATGCTAGAAAGATAAAATATTTGCACGATAGTATCTTATCATCGCTTACATTTATAGTGTAACATATACTCTACTCAAAATAATGTTGCTACTGATTCTCATGTAGAGAGCTGAAGGGGGCAACAATTACGAGATTCCTAATGCATACTTGGAAGAAACGTTACTTGCCTTGGATCAGCTTTCATCAGTTCAAGATATTCTGCCAATCCTTTCAGTTATTCCTGAGGTGGGCTCATGTTTATTTTACTTGTTATCGAGACTGGTTCGATGAACTGGTCTAGGCAAGTATTTTTTTTTTCTTATTATCAAAAATGATCCAATGGATAGGATCTAAGTACCAAAAAATACTTGCCTAGACCATAATGCTTACCAAACTAATGAAATCGTTTTATTTTGAGTTTTAAACATATTTATCAAATTATGACATTCAAATAACATATTTTCATTAACTGGGTCAAATAAACCTAGTACATGCATTCCGAACCTCCAAATGATCATCTTGCTAACTAGACATCGTTATCTATATATGGCAGCTCCCACCAGAAATGCAACAGAAGTTGCTTCTTTTGCCAGGTGATCTGGCTGGAAGGTTGGTTTCTCGTGCCGCTGCTAGGTCCATCAGGAGGATGTTTCTTTGATTTTGGGGGGAACATGAAACTTATAATTTATATTTAGATTACGCAGTATTAAACCGCATGGCATATCTTTACTCCATAATAAGAAATGAAAGGGTCGGTTAGAGACCTTCGTTACTTGAATCGCCTGGAACTGGGTAAAAGTTTTGGATTGTTGGTCTTCGTTTTATGCATTCCTTCATCCTAGTTGCTAATTTGCTACGTAAAGGATATACTATTCGTTGATGCATTCGTCTACAAATAGAAATCCAAGAAATTCGCGAATAACTTTTTGACATTTCTCATCCTTCTTAAACTGGTTAAAACTAATCTAGTATTTTAAATAGCAGTGAAATTTAAAATGTAGTCGAAAGATTTCACATTATATTTTAAAGTAACAATTCCAATCTCTAATGCTTATATTGTATATGCTTTTAGCATTTCGTTCATGATAATACTGCTAACAAAAATCCATTCTTTTATTATAATTTATAGGGATAGATTGCTCTACAGAATTAATGGGCAATGTGATATATGAAAATCTGTACAAAAAGTCTCAATTGTTGAAGTTATATGGTAAAATTTTGGATACATCTTGTGTGTGCTACTTGTTTAAAATGTAAGATCCCTTGTATTGCATGATAGTTAAATTATGCATCAAATGCACCTATTTCATGTGCTTCTAAAGAAATTACACAAAATAACCTTTGAAGTTACTAATTATGTCGGAAGTGATTATAACTATAAACCATCCATTATTGCAAATAAATAAATTTATATCAATTACCACCCATAATGTGATATTAAACCTCATAGCATTGTTTTTTTTTTCAATTATTAAAAAATAATATAAATTTAAAACTAATGAAAAATCAAATTTATAAATAAAAAATAAAAGAAATGTTAACACTCATTAATCAATGATAATATGAAGAATCTTTTTCTACCATGTTCCAACAATTTTCATATGATCCATTTCTATTATGCTACCATGAATTGAAGATAAAGAAATTAAACTATAAATAGATTAGACAAAATTTTATTTTTTATTAATGTAAGTTTTAATCAATTTAAGGCTAACAAATTCAAATTCATATTGTTCAATTTTCAACTTTCATTCATCAAGTTTATGGATCATGATTAAAGATAAAAACATGACCTTTATGATGTATTTAACTATGGTTGATAATAAATTCTAAACCCTAAACTTACACTTTGCACAATCTTTAAATTATTGAATAACAAATGTGTAGTTTCCATTGAAACACCCTTAACCAATATAGGCTTCGACATGTGACCCTTTTGAATAGAAGCATGTATTAAAATTTTTGATATCATGGAAATAAAATGCAATAACACAATAATTTTAAGGAACATAAAATAATATTTTTTAAACTTTATTTATATTTTACCTTTTCATCAATAAGAATTAATTTTAAAATACTCAATCCAAAATAATTTTTGATATTAACAATTTTTTATATACTACATATTCATACCCTTATAAACCACTAATCTCTATCATTATTAAGTTTTGAGAAAAAATATTATATTATTTATTGCACTTATTAACATTCACCCTCTAAGACTCTTTAATAAGCACACATTGAGTTTTATTTTCATGCTTGTCAATAAATTGATTTAGGATATAATGGTCAAATATATATAAATAAATTAAATGAACTAAAAGTTTTTTTAAAAAACAAATGAAAAATTAATTTATCTTTTTACTATTATAATGGATGCTTCAATGATTCATTGTTCAAACTTAATTTCATTCATTAAATTAGAATATGATGTTTTCATTTCATCCATTGGTAGTGTTTATGTTGAGTTACATTTTGAGCTTGTGAATAGATTATTAGTATAATGGAATGAAGCAGTAAATATCAATCAATTAAAATAATTAGAAATTTAGAGAGATGGATGGTTTTAGTTGATATTAATAATATTTGTTACTAAATTGAATTAATTAAAAATATAAGGGTGAGATAGTCTTCTACCATACTAAGAGATATTATAAAAGATTATTTGTTAATTAGATTTATTTATAAAAACTTAAACTTAATGTGATTGGTTGGTTTAATGATTAATAAGAAATATTACATGGAGCATGGATTAGATTGGGATATTTTGCGGGTGTTGAAAGACAAGCCCTACCTCTTGAGAATTAAGCAAAGTTATAGATACAAAATGAACTATGTAGTGGAGTTGACAATTTATTTCCAGGATGTCGGCTTTTGTTTTCCATCTTTCTTT
This sequence comes from Dalechampia spathulata, assembly GCA_948192965.1. Taxonomy (NCBI): domain Eukaryota; kingdom Viridiplantae; phylum Streptophyta; class Magnoliopsida; order Malpighiales; family Euphorbiaceae; genus Dalechampia; species Dalechampia spathulata. Next base: position 18,431 of record CANYBF011333593.1, on the reverse strand, counting down.
GCTCAAATACTGTACTAATGAAGAAAAGATAAAAAGGGTAGAAGTGAAAGAATAAATGGGAGATTAAGGGTGTTAAGAACTCCTTGGTGAAGGAAAATTCAAGGGAACAATATGAGTTTATTTTTAATTACTCCAAAATTTTGAAGGTGGTTGGCACAATTCTAGTATTTTCTTAGCTGCAGACATGCTAGAGGAATTAACTTCCTTAATCAATAAATAAATGCATCTAACCTCTTTAATAATGATTGTGATTCCTTAAGCTCCTTGTAGCAATTTGCTTGGACTTATTAAATTAAAGGCTTTAAGCAATAAAATGAAATTTGACCAAAAAATTATAAATAAATGATGTTGGCTTAGAGAAAATGTATATTGAAAGAAATATTGTTAAGAGAAACTATTAAGGAAATAGAGATTTGCATTTAAGGAATTGTATGAACATATAATAAGAACATATTATGCTTAAGACTTTGCTAAAAATCAAAGTAAATATTATTATTGCTATTTAGATTTAATCTCCTATGTTTTATTTTGATTCGTTGTTTGATTTTTGATTGATCCTTTCTTTTAAAATTGTCAAGTATTTTATATGGAACTCAACTAAATTGTCCGCACATCTCAAAACCACCATCTAGTTCTCCTTTCATTTCCCATGTCCAAGCTCTTCTATAAATTATCATAATAATTTCCAGGTTAATTAATTTAATCAAACTAATTAGCTTTAATTTAATTTAATTAATTAATCTAATTGAATTAATTAAATTAATTATGGTTTGAAATTAAATTTATTGGACTTATTAAAATTGAGTCCAAACAATGCCCCTTATATATGAATGACTTGATCCAAAAAGGCAATACCTATGTTTTTATCACCATATTAAAACAAAAACCTAGGCCTCACTTCCACAAGATATGACTCACTCCAATTTTAGGCTTAAAGTATAGTTTTTAGCTTTGGAAAAATGGTCATGGGAGGTGAAATATCCTTGGATTAAATTGCTTGATGAAAAGGCATGGAGAAGAAACATACAAGATTCAATCCTTAATTTTATAGGGCCTAGTCCCTTAAACTCTAACCCTATCATTCCTCAAGACCAAACTTTTGATCCCATAACTATTCCAATTCTTGCCCCTACCAAAACAAGCAATACATAAACACCCCAAATCAATTCCATAACCATTCAAATAATCCGTCCACTCTCATAAATTTATTCTCTTGTAGTGCCTTTAGTAAACCATTTAGGCACCCATCATTATTCTCTAACATCTCATCTTTGTTCTATCGGTAACAATACCCTCACAGGTCTCACCCCTTCGCCATTGTCAACTAACCAAGAAAGCTCAAACCATTTGGATAACAACAAATCAATGATCTTAATATAATAAGAAACACCATTGTGCCCTTCCCAGACCATCCTATCATTTGAAACCCCACCAAACAACCATTCAATAAAACTAGTCAAATCTCTGGTGACCCTTCCATGCATAGCAATGTTTAGAAAAGTTAAGCCCAAATCATCAACCCATTTTCTTTCACTATTATCAATGAATTCATCACCAACCATTTCTTTCTTGTTGTTGGTCACCTACTCTCCATTACTGTCACCGATACACCCAAGGTAAGTTTAGTATATTCATTTTAATTATCTTTGATAAATGTCTAATATGCATGTAAACCAATGACTCAAAACATGACTCTACTTGTTTTTTTAATGGATTTCTAATGTGTTTTTATTCAAAGTGTCCTTAGGATTTGAATGCTATCAAGGGTTGTTTTGAATTGAACACTATTTAAAATGCTTTGGTGTTTGAATGCTAATTAATGGGTTGATAATATGACCTAGAATTTGTTATATCCATCATTTTCTCATAACTATAACACATATATAATTAATAGTTACTATGTTTAAATTAATACATATATGCTTACATAGTTATTTAATAGAAATGTTTAATGACGTAATAGAGTGGTAAGGATAGTAAGCTATAGGAGATGTAATGTCATGATTATGTCACAAATCATTGAAACACTCATTAATGAACAATAGCATAATTAAAATAAGTGGTCATATCACATCCATCATTCCCACATATTTATTTATAATTTTGTAAATATTACTTGTCATGCTTAAAAGATAAATTTGATAAGATGCTAGTGAATGAGTGTTTAAGTTTTGCTAAAGAAGGTTAATATGATAGTAAATAAGCATGAACTTATAAACACATTCACTTTTATATGTTAACATGATTAAAATAAACTACTTAAAATGCAAGTGTAGGTAAAGAAAAAAATGATGATTTAATATAATAAAAGTAATGAAGGCTTGATTTAGAGAGTTATGCATTTATTTAATGAGTTGATTCATGAAGTTGCAATATTTGTTGAATTTAAATGATTAAATAGATATTTAAGCTATGGATGTCACAACCGCTAATGCATACAATTATAGAAATTTTAAATGGATATAATTATTATTAGAATTATTTTATTCTATGTATAGGTTTATTTGGTTGAGATGTATAATGATATAATTATAATAATGACTAGGAATGATTATTAATAAAGACATTAAAGAAATAAATAAACTTAAATCATATAAATGATAAATTTAAGAAATTAGAAATATATTGGGAATACTTAAGTCTTGAATTATACATTTCACATATGATTATATAAATTAAATAAGAAGGATTGTTATGCACCTTATATGCATGTTATTAAAGGGGAATTATGGTTGGTTTGTAAGAGCTCTTAGGGTGATTATAAGGGCAGGTTTTGGACCAAAGAATTCCCTTGTAAAGAATAGTTTGAGAGAAATTAAGGCAATACAGGAATGGGATAAAACTTACTGTTAAGGTGAGGGTGTAATGAGATTAATATGGCTAGTCCATAGGTAATTGTTTCTTAAGAATAATCTAGCGTATGAACTAAGATTAGAAGGGGGAAAGACATATGCATAATTTGAAAACTTAAGAATTAAGATAGGCAGCCGATTAAAGGAGGTGAACACTTACAAGGTAGTTTGAATAAACCAGCTGAAGTTAAGGAAATCTAAATCTTTTAAGGGAGATATTTTAGTTGCTAAGTGCAAAGAGTAGTTAAAGGTTTGGTAAGTTCATGGCTTTTAATATGGAAATAAGTTATTAATTTCTAAAATCTTATAGTCATTATTTAACTATCTAGTTGATTTAAATTCATATGGGAAAAACATTTGAAACAATTGTTTATGAGGGCTTGTATGCTAAACATTGCTAGCATGCTAATTGTTTATTAGAATTGTTAAAATTTATTGGAAAGTGATCATGCTAAGTTATGAATTTAGATTTTCTATTTTCTTTCATATATATACATTTGTATATATAAAGAAAGGGTTACATGGGTAAATTAAGTCAACTGGATGTTTAAATTGCAAAGTTACAAACCTTATATGTTTATATGTATGCTAATTAATAAGTTATAGCATGGATGTAAAATAATTTGATACAATATTAATACATAGTTATCAGGATGAGGACATGTTCACGTAATGTTTATTGAACTCTATGTATATGTATGAGCATATAAAACATGAGAAGGTGATAAAATACTGGTGAAATAAGAATTAATAAGGTTAGATGTAATGGTATGTACTTACCACATGATTAAAGAAAAACTAAATCATCAATTATGTCGCTAGTTGCATGTAAAAATAAATCAACTTCAGTACTGAGTTCAGATAGTAGTAAATAAGTGGAGGGTGAGGAGCTATCTAAACACTTCAACCTTGTAAAAGTACGTTCAAGAAGGAATGGTTGAACACATCATAATATTTAATCAGTAGTACATGTTTAAACACTTTATACATATATATAGCATGGGGAAACATCTATTAAAGATATGAGAGCTACGAGTTAGTTGAGTAGGAAATTAATCTCAGTTAGTCGATGAGACTTATAGAAGGACTGAATTAGCAACTACATAATTTACATAATATATTTATTGATGCCAATAATAATGTGAGAATCATCTTATGCCTGTCCTTGTTCCTATAGATTGTGGTATTTTTGTAAGAGCTATTCACACATAATTCATCTTTAGTATTGGATCGAGTGAGTTATGAGTAGGAAATTCAATGTAAAACCCTAATATCAATTAAACTTGCCTCCCCCTTTAATGAATTTAAATAATGAATAAAGTCGTATAAACTATTTACTTGAGTAGTGAGTATACACTGCTGTTGAGACTAAGAATTTAATTGTATATTGTATGGAACTTACTTAAGGAGATAATAATTTATTTAAGTCCATATATAGTGGAAAAGTGATATGCATGGATTATATTAATGTAATTCATGGTATGTGACTAATTTGACTGGATTACATCATAGGAACAACTGTGGGTTATATAGAATAAATTATACATGATTAACAAATTATCATTAATATGCTATATATCAGTTGTATGAATATCACCTTAGTCAGATAAAGTTTTTATCTTATATAAATTAATATTATAAATAATTAATAAGTATTTGATTAGCAAAATAACATTAAAAGTAGAAGTTTAATATTTATAAAAGTGCTAACATATGTGTGCCTTGATTTTTGAAACAACCATATAGCAAGTGGTAGGAGTAGATCCACTTTGAATGATTATAATCATGTAAGGCATTATGGAAACTTAAAAGTAAATTGAACATGTTTGTTAACTGAATTATTGGATTATATAAGATTGTATAATAATACCTATAACATGGATTTCTAAACTTCTTAAATCTTGGATGATAGGGGAATGCATGTGTGTAGTTGTATGTAGAATTGATATGTAATAATAAGTTTGGTTAGTGTAGAATTAAATGAGAATTATGTGCCTAGTTTACATAACTTTGATGACATAATATACTAGTATATTAAATGCAATTGTTGGTAAGAGCTACGTAGTGAAGTTATGTGTTCGTGAATGTATTTCAACTCATTACTTCTTATTGGCAAACAAATTAATCCAAGGGAACTTATACTTAATGATATTAAAATGTAAATAATAACTGATACCCTAGGAGTAAATCAGTTGAATGCGAGTAATAAATGAACTTTCTTTTGTATGTAAATAAGATGTTAAGTTGTAAAGTATTAAAATTTATCATTGGATTATCAAATCTATGTACATGCATGCAACTACTTGCTTTATATATATGGAGATAACAATAAGAGGATTATTAAGTGTATATGACTAACCTATTATTGATATAATATTAAATATAAAATTGTCAAAAGTAAGAAAAAATCAATATGGGATATATATGTACTTTTGTGTGTGAAATATTATTCAAGAAATCTTTATTCTTGTTACCAAAGTTTGGAATTAAAATATGTTGCTAATTGATACCTTGAATACATGTAGTAACAAATTGAACAACTTGGATTATAACTTAAGCACATATAATGTGGCTTGAATTAACAATGCTATAGTATTTATATAATCTATTCAATTAAAACATTAAATAATTTATGATTAACAGATAATGAAAAATAGAAGAATAGCCACCACTACTTCACTTATAGATAAAGGAAGGCAAAAATAATTGTGTGCCTATCCTCTACCAACTCCACAAATGTGAGTATAATTTATTTAGTAAGGGAAAGTTACAATTTAAGTTGTTTGTGTTTAATTACTCCAAATAATATTATTGTAAAGTATGTGAGTTAGCAAATTAAGAAAATGAGGCGAGATATATTTTAAATCACTACATTGTTTTAAAATAACATAGTCATCATTTCTAGTTGTTTTGATGCTAATTTTCAAATAACATAGAAATGATAAAATAGTAAGAATGGATGTGAGTTGTGATGACACAAATAAATTAATGTGAAATCACTAGAAGAAAGGAATTGATAAGCAATTAGATACTTTGATCAACAATACATGTGGTTATAAATATAATAATATAGCTTCTATGTGTGGTGGTATAGAGTTGTTCGTGCATCAATTCATATAACATGATATAAGAAGGAATAAGGAAAGATGTTATAGCGTGTCAAAGTTACTTCCAATGTCAAAGTTACTTCCAAGATTTATTCTCAATGAGGCTATTTACAATTATTTTTGAGATTTATTCTCGATGAGATTATTTATAGTAATTTTTCAGATTCTCGATGAAGCTATTTATAGTTATTTTCAAGATTTATTCTCGATGAGGTTATTTATAGTTATTTCTAAGATTAATTTTTGATAAGACTATTTACAGTTATTTTTAAGATTTATTCTTGATAAAGCTATTTATAGTTATTTTTGAGATTTATTCGCGATGAGATTATTTACAGTTATTTTTGAGATTTATTCTCGATAAGGCTATTTATATTTATTTTCAAGATTTATTCTTAATGAGGTAATTTATAGTTATTTTTGAGATTTATCCTCAATGAGACTATTTATATCTATTTTAATAATTTTTCATGATCGAGCCATTACACTTATTCCTGAGGTTCTTTCTCTACAATGGTACTTATATTTATTATTTTGAAAATTTCTTTCCATAATGTTGTATTGTTATATAATAATATGATGATAGTAGGATGATGAAGTAATTGTAAAAAGAGGAATGCAAGACATATTTATGTTTATTAACATATAACATATCATTGTTATTCTACTAATGTATATAGTAATAATAGGGTTGGTCCATAGAAGTGATCCATGGTTTAAAGAGTTACGCATAAAAAATTAAGTTAATGGTATTTCACTATTAGTTGTATATTTTACTAGTTGCAATGTTTATTTATGATATAATACCATGATTGTTTTTATTTATTTTATTTATTAATTATAATTATTATGCATAAAAAATTAAGTTAATGGTATTTCACTATTAGCTGTGTATTTTACTAGTTGCAATGTTTATTTATGATATATTACCATGATTGTTTTTATTTATTTTATTAATTAATTATAATTGTTATTTTTGAGATTTATTCTCGATAAGGCTATTTATATTTATTTTCAAGATTTATTCTTAATGAGGTAATTTATAGTAATTGTTGAGATTTATCCTCAATGATACTATTTATATCTATTTTAATAATTTTTTCATGATCGAGCCATTACACTTATTCCTGAGGTTCTTTCTCTACAATGGTACTTATATTTATTATTTTGAAATTTTCTTTCCATAATGTTGTATTGTTATATAATAATATGATGATAGTAGGATGTTGAAGTAATTGTAAAAAGAGGAATGTAAGACATATTTATGTTTATTAACATATAACATATCATTGCTATTCTACTAATGTATAGAGTAATAATAGGGTTGTTCCATAGAAGTGATATGTGGTTTAAAGAGTTATGCACAAAAAATTAAGTTAATGGTATTTCAGTATTAGTTGTATATTTTACTAGTTGCAATGTTTATTTATGATATAATACCATGATTGTTTTTATTTATTTTATTAATTAATTATAATTATTATGCATAAAAAATTAAGTTAATGGTATCTCACTGTTAGTTGTGTATTTTACTAGCTGCAATGTTTATTTATGATATAATACTATGATTGTTTTTATTTATTTTATTAATTAATTATAATTGTTACAAAAAGAAAATTAATTTTTACTCATAGTATGATTGTTATTAATCATCATTGAGCTTTATACTTAGTGTTTATCATTTGATGAATGTAGGTCAGAGTAATTAAAGAGACATCTAGATTGATAAAGCACTAGGGTAGTCAGGATACTCTGAGTTTTTTTTCAACTTTTGAAAATATGTTTTGATAATATAATGTATTTCAAGCAAATACATATGTTACAAGGGAAACAGCTCTTGGGTGGAGACCTTGTTGTTCTCTCTTTTGGCAAAAACAGAGACTGCCATGTACGTATACAATAGGATTAAGGCAGGGTCTCAAATTAATAGGTTTGGGGCATTCCTAGTATTGTACGGGAGGTTACAAATTATGATATATGTCCAAAATTCCTTAGGTTTGAACTTAGCATGTGAAGAAGTGAGTCCATGTTGAGGTAACTCAACGGCCTCCTCTATCATGGCATATGACATCTCAAGGGGTCTACCCCTCAGCCTAAATTTGATTCTACCAATCTTATTATCAACAAAATCATAGGTAGTGTAGAATTCATGAACCAATTGCTTACGTACTTGATGTTCATCCTCTATGAACACTCCCCATCCGAGCTTAGTGGCATAAGCTTTCAAAGGGTCTTGAATGACCAAGCTTTCAAGTATAGACCACTCAAAGTAGTGAGGAAGTATAACTTGTTTTGTCTTGACTTGCTGGTACTTCCTACCTACCTCGCTAGAGTATATGGGGAATGGAGCTCCAAATTGGTTTGCCAGGTTCGGCATGGAAGTCTCGGGCGCCTTCCCCTTATCTCGGTTGCGACGTCAAAGTTGCTTAACCCACTTGGACATAACTGTAATTAGATAAGAAGCATTTTCAATGAAGGTAGCAACAACAACAGCATAATTGGGCACTTCCCTCCTTCAATCTTGTTTCTCAAATCAATGCAATTACAATAAAATAGAAAAATAGGTATGTACACAATGCAAACACATCAAATCCATTCTAAAATCATCCTTAATTCAACCAAAATTTGATTATTCAAGGAACCCCAAAGATTTGTAAAATTGATTTTTTAAGAACTAGTGAGAGAATGGATTTTCTAACCTTTCAAAATGGTGGAGATGTTGTGAAAATGCAGCAAAACTAGTGAAATCTGCTTGCAATGAAGATGGGAGGATGAAAAAGTAAGGGTTGGAATAGTGGAAAAGGAGTTTTTTGAATTTAGGGAATGGGGGCAATTGAAAAAGTGAGTGTGGAAAAGAGAGGGCAGCTAGAACTTTAAAGAATTTAAAGTGAAAAATTGTGGTAACCTCTCGGTCATGATCGTGGAGTTGAACTCCACGATCATGGAGTTACCAAAAACTCACTTTGTGTTTTTCCACCTTCTATCATGATCGTGGACTTGAAGTCCACGATCGTGGAGTTCAGTTAGAACTCCCTTTCCTTGACCTACTTTTGATCATGATCATAGACTTCAAGTCCATGATCGTGGAGTAACATACTTCACCTTACAACTTCAAAGTGAAAATGATGACTTATATAGACAAATATAAACATTTCCAATCGAAGAATTTTTAAATTTTTACGCTAATCACTTACATTTTAGAGATATAATAACCCTTCATAAAGACTTAAAAATAGAATTTGACACACAACACACAATGACATGCTAGGTTTAAGGTCGTTAATTGGACCTTACCTTCCTGTGGGCTTAAGGTCATTAACTTGACCTTAAAGGTCTCTCTCTTATCATTCTGTAATTCCATAGCTTCGCTCCCATAGACTTGAGATACTTTGAAAGGACCACTCCATCTTGACTTGAGCTTTCCAGGGAACAATCTTAACCTGGAATTAAACAAGAGCACGTTATCACCAACATTAAATGATTTTATCTTGATATGTGCATCATGCCACTGCTTGGTCCTCTCTTTGTACAGCTTGGCATTTTCATGTGCTAGATGTTTTAATTCTTCTAATTCATGTAGCTACATCAACCTTTTCTCTCCATAGACCATCCTATAGGGAGTTGTCCCTATAAGGGTCTTGAATGCTATCCGATATGCCCACAAAGTGTAATCTAGCCTTGTTGCCCAATCCTTCCTGGAACCATTAACTATTTTTTCCAGGATTCTCTTCAATTCTCTGTTCACTACCTCCACCTGACTGCTAGTCTATGGATGGTATGCTGTGGAGACTTTATGGTGCATGTTATACCTTCTGAGTAGGGCCTCTAATTTTATATTGTAGAAATGTGCTCCTCCATCACTGATAAGTGTTTTTGGGACTCTGAATCTAGTGAATAGCTTCTTTATGAACTTGCTGACCACTCTGCCACCATTAGTGGGGCTAGCCACTTCTTCAGCCCTCTTAGAGACATAATCAACCCCTACCAGTATATATTTGTTTCCTATGGAAGTGGGAAATGGTCCCATGAAGTTTATGCCCCAAACATTAAATATTTTAATCTCCAGGATCAAAGATTGAGGCATCTCATCCCACTTGGAAATGCTCCTTGTTCTTTGGTACTTGTCATAGTGGAGCACGTAATCTTTTGCATCTTTGAATATTATCGGCCAATAGAAACTGCATTCTAGCACCCTGCTAGCTATCTTCTTGGCTCCATAATGTCTTACATAAGATGAATCATGACATTGTATTATTATAGACATTATTTCTTCTTCTAGAACATATCTTCTTATTAGGCCATCAGTATATTAGCAAAATAAGTATGGTTCCTCCCACTGATAATTCTTAATATTAGCAAAGAACTTCTTTTGGTATTGATATGAAACATCGAAAGGCACTATACTGTAGGCTAAGTAATTAGCCATATTCGCATACCAGGGAAGCTTCTTTTTTTGCAACATAAACACAAACTCATCTAGGAAACTCTTCCTTGATAGGCTTACTTTCTTCACCATCTTCACTATCCTTTTCCAGTCATGAAAGATGGTCTGCAACTACATTCTCAGCTCCCTTCTTATCCTTGATTTCAATGTCAAACTCTTAAAGTAGCAATATCCACCTGATCAATCTTGGATTTGCATCTTTCTTTGCAAACAAATACCTCAAAGCAGCATGGTGAGTAAAAATAATGACTTTAGAACCTAAAAGGTAAGCTCAAAATTTATCATAAGCCAAGACTACTGCTAAGAGCTCTTTGTCAGTGGTTGTATAGTTCATTTGTGGTCCAGTTAGTGTTCTGCTAGCATAGTAGATGGCATGCAATTTCTTATCCTTCCTTTGCCTTAATACACATCCTAAGGCAAAGTCACTAGCATCACACATGATTTCAAAAGGTAAAGGATAATCCGGTGAAGTTAAAACTAGATCTATGGTTAAAGCATGCTTCAAATTTTTAAAAGCATTCAAACACTCATCATTGAAATCAAACACAGCATCTTTGACTAACAAGCTCGTCAAGGGTCTAGTAATGACAGAAAATTTTTTTATAAAGTGGTGATAAAATCTTGCATGTCCAAGGAATCCTCTTATCCCTTTTACGTTCTGTGGTGGTGGTAGATTAGATATTACCTTAATCTTAGCTCTGTCTACCTCAATACCTTCCTTGGAGATTTTGTAGCTAAACACAATTCCTTCATCTACCATGAAATGGCACTTTTCCCAGTTTAGCACCAAGTTAGTTTCTTCACAGTATTTCAAGATCAACTTTAGATTCTACAAACAAGACTCAAAAGAGTCTCCAAACACTGAGAAGTCATCCATGAATATTTCCATAAATTCCTCAATTATGTCAGCAAAAATATCAATCACACATCGCTGAAAAGTGGCAGGTGCATTACATAAACCAAAAGGCATACGCCTATAAGCAAATGTACCATAGGGACATGTGAAAATTATTTTTTTCTGGTCTTGGGAAAATATGAAAATATGATTATATCCTGAATAGCCATTTAAAAAGCAATACCTGCTATCTTTTCTATCATTTGGTCAATAAAAGGTAAAGGAAAGTGCTCTTTCCTAGTAGCATTGTTCAACTTCCTATAATCCATGCAAACTCTCCAGCCCGTTACTATCCTAGTTGACAGTAATTCCTTCCTCTTATTTTCTATCACAGTCATGCCACCCTTTTTAGGTACATATTAGACAAGACTTACCCATTCACTATTAGATATAAGGTAGATAATACTTGCATCCAGCAGCTTGATTACCTCCTTTTTCATAACTTCTTTCATGTTAGGGTTGAGTCTTCTTTGCCTCTACCGAACAAGCCTATTGCCCTCCTCTAAATTGATTTTATCCATGACCATATCTGGGTGGATTCCCTTAATATCTGAAGCTACCAGCCTAAAGCTCAAATGTGCTTCCACACCATTTTGATAAGCTTCTCTTCCTGTACCAAAGTCAGCTTATTAGATACAATAATTGGTAATGTTTCATTGCTTCCTAAGAAAGCATACCTTAGGTGCTTTGGCAGGATTTTTAGTTCTAGCATAGGTGGTTTCTCAATTGAAGGGGGAGTAGGGTTAGCATCTCTTACCAGAATTTCTACCTTAGGTGATTCACTACATTCCTCACCTATTACCTCAGGTTCCTCAACTATTATGACATTCTACACCTCTTCATTCATGATAGTGGACATGCATTCATCAACTATGTCTACTTTCATGCACACTTCACCCTCCATTGGCTATTTCATTGCCTTCTTCATACTGAATTCTAGCTACTCCTTGCCTATCTAGAGAATGAGTTTTCCTGCGTGTACATCCACTAATGCTCTCCCTGTATTCAAGAAAGGTCTTCCTAGAATTAAGGGGCAATTGACGTCCTCATTGTAATCCAGAACCATAAAATCTACTTGAATGATGAACTTGTCCACTTTCACTAAAACGTCCTCAATGATTCCGAATGGTTTCTTCACCAACTGGTCCATTAGCTGAATTACCATTGACGTGGTCTTGATTTCTCTAATACCTAGCTTCTGAAAAATGGTATATGGCATCAAGTTGATACTTGCGCTTAAGTCATAGAGACATTTTTTAAACACCATATCTCCTACTTTACATGTAAGGGTAAAGCTACCAGGATTCTGTAACTTGGATGGAATTTTACTTGATATAATTGAGCTAAAGTTTCCAATTAATAAGACTGATTGTGTATCATCAATTGTGCATTTGTGTGCTAGGATTTCCTTTAAGAATTTTGCATATTTAGGAATATCCTGGATCATCTCAGCAAATGTCATATTTATTCTCAATTTTTTCAATTTTTCATCTACCTTAGATTGCACTAATCTTTATGGAAATGGGATGGGGGGCATATACTTACCTGGCCCTTGCTCCTTCTCCTTTCTCTTCTGCCTGGACCTAACTCCACGATCATGGAGTGGACTGCCACGATCATGGTAGTGACTTCCTTCAGCTTCTATCTATGTTTGAGAAGGCCTAGCTTCACAACTACTTTACCTTTGCTCCTTAGTCCTATAATCATCCTCAGGATTAGTAGGTTCCTTACCTTTATTGACCAGCTCTTTGCCACTCCTTAGTTGAATTGCATTCACTTGCTCCTTGGGGTTTGGCTTAGTATTACTTAGAAGCCCTCCAAGGTTTCTCTATGCTATTGCTATAGTTAGCTGCCCCACTTGTACTTCTAAGTTATGGATGGAGGATGAATGGTTCTTTGTGATTTGATCAAACTTGGCTTCCATTATCTTTTGTGATTCCTCCTGCCTAGTCAACTTTATTCCCAGTAGCTCCATGAATTTCTCCATCTTGGAATTAAAATTGTTTTATTGAGGAGGTGTTGGTTATTATGCCTTTTTCACATTTCCTACATTATCACTCAAGAAAAATTCAGATGGTTTCACTATCCTGGATTATATGTATTGGAGTAAGGATTGTTACCTTGTCTTTATGGCATATTTCCTACAAAACTGATTTGCTCCATGGTCTCATATGCATTACATTCATTCACAGCATGTCCTACTTGTCAACATGCTCACATGAATTGGACACCTTTGATAGGTTGCTAATGTGTCCAATTCAAATTTGTAACTTCAGCCTGCAAAGTACTAACAGCATCAAGTGATAAAACACCCTTATGTTCTTTAATTACCATTCTAGACTTGTCTGATGCCCATAATGCATTGATGGTTGCTTCTATTGTCTTCTTTATCAAGGATCCTCTATCTGCTGCATCAATAGTCCCTCTGGTGGTTATGTTGACCCTATTGTAGAATGTTTAGACCAGCAACTTTCTTGGCAAGTTATGATGAGGACACTTCCTTTATATCTCCTTGAATCTTTCCCATGTCTCATATAGAGATTCACTATCCATCTGTTGGAAATTGGTAATCTCCTTGATGATCTTTGCAGTCTTTATCAAGGGGAAGTATTTAGCCAAAAATGCTTGCATGAGTTGGTCCCAAGTTGTAATTGACCTTGGGGTCAATGAGTTTAGCCACACCTTTGCCTTGTCCCTCAAAGTGAATGGGAATGGCCTCAGCTTTATAGCATCCTTTGTTACTCCATTATACCTGAAAGTGTCATAAATTGCTAGAAAATTCAAAATATGAGCATTAGGATCCTCATTTGGTAACTCGAAAAACTGTACCAAAGACTACAACATTTGCAGTAAAGCTGGCTTGATTTAAAAATTGTTGGTTGCAATCACTGGCCTCATGATGCTTTGGTTGTTAGCATAAAAACCAGGCTTGACCACATCCATCAAGGTTCTCTGTTCTTCTGCTATCTCTACTGGATTTTCCTACACAACTCTTTCTTAAGCAATTCTTCAGTTCTCTCTTTTAAGCCTTGTTGGATCTTTACAAGCTTCTAACAATGTTGATTGAGAGTTCTTGGTTATTCTGCTCATACACCAACAGAACTCAAACAAACAAAAATTAAAAATACAAAAATGATTAAATTAAACTTTACTCTCTTTGTAGCGGTGTTAAAAATGTAAATCCCTGGCAATGGTGCCAAAAACTTGATCGTCTCTGAGATGACAGTAGTTTTATTAACTACTTCACTGTAAGGATATAGATTTCTATAGTAAGATATTGATCCCATGAGGAATTAGTGGTTTATCCACCACTACTTGGATTTCTGGTCTGTTTAAGCAAGGATAATGGTTTGGCGTTTGGAAGTAAGCAATTATTAAGGTAAATAAATAAAGAAGTGAAATGGATTCAAAGACAAGAAGATGACATAAATGATAAGGAACATAGGACTTGAGATCATCATCACCAAGCTAGAATAATAGTCATGTGTTTATTGCTACCCAAGATATCCTATAGCATCAATAACCCTTTCTCGAGGCAAAATCGACTAAATTCCACTCTAACCTTCAGAATTCCTTAGTCACATTTAGAGTCCTTCAATTAAGGGAACTATCTAACAATCATGCATGAATTAGGAGCATATAGATCTCTCTCACATATCGACCTAACTAGAATGAATAAGCTTTCCAGAATTCAACTCTCGTTGCAATCACAGAGCTTAAGTAATCATTTAGAAAGCTAACCTTTAAAATTGAACATCTCTCAATGAACAAACATTCTATAATCTAACTATCATTGCAATCATAAAGTAGATGTTTTGTTTCTAAAATCAAACTTTAGAATTAAACATTCATAGTAATGTTGAAACAAGCACAATTAGTTATCCCAACAAGGGATTTCAGAAATCAAATCCTATAGAAAAGTACTTAGCCACTCATGGCTAAATAAATACAACAAGAAAAAAGTAAAGCATAGAGAAAACTACATAAATTAACTGTTGGAAGCCTAATTTACCTCCTCTCCTCCATATAGTGAATGGTCTCTCCTTAAATTTTTAAGTGGAGGTCACACCTTACCCGATCTTGGATTTGTCCATTTCTTTGCCCATTACTTTCTCCATGATGTGGACTCCATTACCCATTAATGCTCTTTAAGACTTTTTGTTTTTGCTCTTTACATGGAATCCATTTTTGCACTTTATCTTCTATCAAGTTGTATTTCAATTTGCCCAATAATTATAAGTCCACAATCGTGGAGTTGGAGTCCACGATTGTGGAGTTAGAGTCCACGATCATGGATTTTTCCAGTAGGGCCCTTTACGATGCAAGTCTTCCGTCACAATCGTGGAGTTGTCCCTAGGTCTTGCTCTTCTTGATGGGCTTATGCCATGATTGTGGAGTTCCATTCCACAAATGTGGAGTCGCTCTTCTTGCATAAAAAATCTTCAATTTCTATTTATTTGTACCTTAGACTCTGCATACTTAACACACATACCAAATTCTACCAAAAAAATGATATTCAAAGCAAAATATGATGGAATGAATGAAAAATCACAATCTAAAAACTCTTAAAACATAATGCATGATGGCACACATCAATTATCATACAAGAAATAATACCTAATGTCTATATGCTTACTCCTAGAATGCTATATAGGATTCTTAGATAAATTTATGACACTAGTATTATCATATTTGATAGATGTACATGACATACAAACATTGTAATCTCTTTATTATTGTTGAATCCATAACACTTAAGCATGACAACAACTAGCTTATATATTCTCAGGTTCAATAGTTGACAAGGAAATACAATTTTACTTCTTGCTAAACCAAGAAACCAAACAATTTCCTAAGAAATGGCATGTTCCAGATGTGCTTTTCCTATTTAACACATTTCTAGTGAAGTCAACATTAGAAAAAGCAATCAAGTCAAATGAAACACCTTTAGGATACCATAAGCCATAATGCATAGTACCAATCAAGTATTTAAAAATATGTTTCACAACACTCAAGTGAGATTCCCTAGGTGATGCTTGAAAATGAGCACACATACACATAACAAACATGATATCAGGCCTAGAAACAGTTAGATCGAGCAAAATACCTATCATACCTCTATACTTCTTTTGATATACTTGTTTGCTACTTTCATCCAATGAAAGCTTAGTTGTAGTACTCATAAGCATTTTGCTTGCTTTAACATCATCCTATCCAAATTTCTTCAACATCTCTTGAGTGTAATTGACTTGGTTAATAAAGATTCCATCTTCATATTGCTTGACTTGAAGTCTTAAGAAATACTTTAATTCTCCCAGCATGCTCATCTCAAATTCTCCTTGCATACACTTAGAGAATTCCTTGCACAACTCTTCATTAGTAGCACCAAAAATAATATCATCAACATAAATTTGCATAAGCAAAATGTCATGTTTATAGTTCTTAATGAAGAGTGTGGTGTCTGCCTTGCCTTTTTCAAAACCATGATTAATCAAAAATGAGCTAAACCTATCATACCATGCTCTAGGAGCTTATTTAAGTCCATACAAAGCTTTGGTAAGTTTGAAAACATGGTTTGGAAAGTTAAAATCTTAAAAACAAGGGGGTTACTCAACATACACTTCTTCAATAAAACCATTTAGAAATGCACTTTTGATATCTATTTAAAATAATTTGAAGTATATATGAGATGCATATGCCAACAACATTCTAATTGCTTTTAATCTAGCAACAGGTGCAAAGGCTTCATCATAGTTTATAACTTCTTCTTGACTATATCCTTGTACCACTAATCTAGCCTTATTTCTAGTTATAGCATCATCTTCATCTAGTTTATTTCTAAACACCCATCTAGTTCTAATAACAAAAGCATTCCTAGGTTTAGATACTAAGGTCCACACTTTAGTCCTTTTAAATTGATTAAGTTCATCTTGTATATCAATAACCCAATTCTCATCATTTAAGGCTTCACTAATGTTCTTTGGTTTTATTTGAGATATGAATGCCAAATTGTTATGAATGTCTTTAAAATGAGAATGAGTAGTTACCCCTTTTGATGTTTCACCTATAAATAACTCTTTAGAGTGCCTTTTCAGAAATTACCAATCTTTTAGAAGATTGTGTGAGATTTTGGTAGTGGCAAGGTGAGGAGGAAGTTCATTGCTTTCTTCCTTTTCAACATCTTTTGGGATCACTTCTTTTTGGTTCTCATATTCTTTTCCTTGTTCCATTAGAATACATATATCATCATCAACAAGATCCTTTCTTGGACCAAGGGGGTTAGTTTCATCAAAAACAATATGCATTGATTCTTCAACAACCAAAGACCTTTTATTGAAAACCTTATATGATTTACTAAATGTTGCATATCTAAGAAATAAACCTTCATGTGAGGAGTGGTACATCGCGGATGCGGGAGTACCGCACGCTGTTTGGCGTGAAATGCCGTGGTTCTTGCTCCCGAAGTGACTGGTCCCTGGTTAACCTGCAAGACCTAGAAAGATCGCATCGAGAAACATTGTAGAGTCGCCACCCAATTCATATAATCATCTCGATTGAGTAACTAAATGAACCAGGAAATTAAACCCGAGCCTTCCTGTGTTGGAAAGCAGCCCGAATTTCTTCAGAGTTGGGTTCGGGATTTCAATTTTATTCGTATTCTGTATTATTATATTCACTTTATCTGATTTTTATGAAAACCACATCGTACGCAATTAGGTTGACGTTGAATTAAGTCCGGTTTCATGGCATAAGGCATTCAAGGAAGCATATCACAAATACAAAGCATAAATAAAAAAAATGATGAATGCAAGTTAATAAAGCGGGAATAAAATGTGGGTATTTAATTACAACCCACCCAAAATAAAGCAATAAATAAAATTTGGGTATTTAATACAACCCAACCAAACCAAAAATAAATAAAATAAGACATAAAAATATTCGGGTATTTAATACAACACAACCAAATAATTAAAATATTGGAAAATTAAAGTTTTGGGCCCAAGGCCCAATTGCTTTCCTTGCAATCCAATGGTTTCCCTCGATTGGGCCTTGAGCCCATATCCATTTCCTTATTTGCAAATTACCTAATCCCTTCAAAATTAACCAAACACGTAAAAAGGAACAAAAACAAA
>CANYBF011332659.1:0-14069 GCA_948192965.1 Dalechampia spathulata | reverse complement strand
ATATACCCGGGATCCATTCATCATGCACTCAGGCAACATACAAAAACAGGCTAACTATATTTCATATAAATAAAACCTGTCATACATTAAGTGAGTGCGTACATAAACCACCAAAAGCTATACAATAATTACATGACTACTACCACCCTAGCTACACAATCTAAAAGGAAGCCAGAGTATGCCGCAGAAGTCCCGTACCAAAATGAGATCGGTCCGTCTCAGCTGACGACCTCTAGTCATTCTCAGATCGCTCTCCCGTGGGCTCTGAACCTACGTTCATCAAATGACAAACGTTGAAATAAAACTCAGTGGTGCTAGAAACACATATAAACCGTCATGCAACATAGAGAAATTCATCATAAACATCATATTAGAGCATTTTAATCCTAGCATCGTATGCAATGCAAATGCCAATGCTCCTATCATTCACCCTCTCATTTCTTTCCCTCATTCACTCTTATTTTCCTGTAATTGTGCACATTCCTTTCGCACACGCTGGATCCCGATAGGTACCGGTACTCATCTCCCGTAGGAGGCCATATCACTGTTGAGTGCTTTGAACTCTATATCCATCTCCCATCTCAGGAGAATATATATATAATGATTCCCGAAGGAATCCCATTCATTATTGATCCAGTGTACCCAGAGCTGAGCTCTGCCCTCATTTCTCGTTTTCTTTTCACTCTTTCTTTCTTCATCATTCATCTCCATGCATGTAAGCATGTTATCACTATCATTTCATCGTATACACGAATACTTGGATAATACATCACATTATCAAGCAAGGAAAGCATCAATCCAAGCATCACAAGCATAACCATGCATTTAGCACACCTCAATGAATCAAACATAAAGTAAAAATACGAGCCTAGACTTAGTACAAGTCTTTCGGCAATAGAAACAAGCCAAAAGTGGCTAAACACACAAAACTAGCACTAACCTCAATAGCAAGCTACTTCTAGCTTAAGCCATTAATCTTGTCTCTATTCGTGTTCAACTTCAATCTCGTGTTCTCGGACGCTAGGGATGTTTAGAATCCTTAAGTAGGAGTTTTGGTAGGGTTTAGGGGTTTTTAAGCATAAGAAAAGGGATTGGAAACTAATGAAAACCGCCTGTTTTTAGCCCTTAAAAGTCAAATTTAAAGTTACGTACGGTCGTACGGAATTGGTACGCCCGTACCGACCCTAAACTTCTGACAAACCCAATTTCCTGCGAGCAACCGTACGCCCGTACCCCCATTTGGTACGCCCGTACGTACTCAAAGTTACTGACAAACTAAAATTCCTATGAGCTCACGTCCGGCCGTACCACCCTTTGGTATGCCTGTACGCCCTCCAGGACCTAAAATCCCTGAATTCCTCTGTCTCGTACGACCGTACGCCCAATACGTACTCTCGTACCACTCCCTAAAATCCCATATCATGCCTTTTGGGAAGCCAAACTCCTCTGTAACTATCCCAAACGTCCATACTAACCTTACACACACTTCTAAAGCAGACCAATTCACATATACACGCCGTCCCTCATCCAACCGAGAAGACACGCTTCTCAATAAGGCAACGACACACAGTCAAGCCAATAAAACATATATAGCAAGTCTTAGCATCACATATACACATGAGCATAAACCATCATCATGCATGCCAACACATCTCATATACATAAGGTAATCCTACCATTCATCTACGTATACGCACACATAAATGCATAACTCCTAGGGTCTCTAATGTGGGTGTAACACATTTAATTTCAAAAAAAGTTTATTTAATCAAGGGATTTAGTTTCCTTAGTAACTAAATTTTAGGCATACACTTGCCTTCTCCTTACCTTTGTTTGTTTGTTAAGTAAAAATTATAACTTCTTAATCTTGAACAACTTCTTGTTCTTTATAATCCACGAACAACTTGTACTTCAACTTCCTTAGACCTCACAACCTAAGAACAACTTGTTGTTCTTTATACTAAGATAAATAAGATTGCTATGAGTTTGGATGATGTAGTTTAATGAATTTTAGTAAGGCTACATGTGGATAAGATTTCATTACTTAAAGCATAATTACTATGCTTATTGTTAGGCATTAAGCTAATCTTTTATAATAAGATATGATAAAAAGGTTTTAAAATTAAATTATAAAGGAAAGAGGAGGCAACTTAGTTTAAGGATAAAAATATTTTATGAAAGCTCAATGAGTGAAAGAAGTTTAAAGTAATAAGAAATTTTATAGTTTCATAATAATAAATCACCTAGCTTTGTTCCTTACTTAGACAATGTCTACCTTTTTAATCTCTTCATTTTGCTCATTTTTGTTTAAATAAATCATATTGGGGGAAATGTGAGGATTAGCTGTACGGGAGGGGTAGTATGATTTATATGCTGTGAATATTATGTTGTTAGCTTAACATCCATTCCTTTTCTTTTCACAATCCTTATTTATTCTTTAAGCAATAACCTAGACTTCAAATCTTGTGACTGAAATTGATGTTCTTAGGTGATTAGCATGATTGTATGTCTTGTCATTTATATGGTATATAATAAGTTTTTGCATTCTTATTTAAGGATGGGGTGTCTATGTTCTAATTAAAGAAAATATTTTACTTGTCACATTTGTTAATGCATGGTTCAACTTACTTTTTCTTGCCAAGGTATTCATAATTCTAAATTTGGAAGTCTAAGGTATCTAGGAAAATAAAAAAAGAAGAAAATATGTAATAAAGGAAGGAGAAAGAAAATAATTTATGGTTCACCAACATTGATTAATACGAGTGATATGATACTTGTATCTCTTAAGTTATTTTTGCATATATAAATGGTTGATGTTGGGTGGTCTATAACTTTATAGAGGTCATTGATAGTTTGATACATGGCATGCTAATCGAGTTAGATGGTTCAGACTTAATGCCTCTTAAGCTAACTTTGTGTGTGGAAACATTGGTGACAGGAGAGTGGTATGATACTTGTGTCTCTTAAGTTATATCTGCATATGGGAATGGTTGACTATACCATTATAAAGGTCATTAATACATGCCATAAAAGAATAGAATTTATCATCACTAATCAGGTTAGGTGGTTTAGACTTTATGCCTCTTAAGCTAACTTTGTGTATAGAAACATTGGTGATGGAGAGTAAACCCTTATAAGGGCTTATTAAAATCTCAAAAAAAATTTTTCAATGGTTAAAAAAAGAAAAAAAGGGAAAAAAAATCCCTGGTTCTAATAATTGTAAAGTATGATTATTTTAGCAAGTTAAAGTTCATTTTTCTATGTATTGAGATTTGATATCTCTGTTTAGTCATTAAAATTTGATTATGCATTTTCTTTCTTAATAAAGATTATTAATTCCTATTGTATATATACATCAATTATAGATACTATGAGTATTGATTGCATTTGAATATTGATATTATTTTGAGAGTTGTGATTAGATAGATTTGGATATTGAGAACAGAACAGTTGTTGGAAATATGCTCGAGGGTGAGCACATGATAAATGTAGGGGAATTTGATAAGATACATTTTATGCATCATTTTTGTTAATATTTATTTTAGTTTTCTTAGATAATTTTTCTAAGATTGGTTTATTAGTTTTGGTTAGAAGATAAGAAATGAAATGAATCTCCAAGATTTGAGTTGATTTTGTTAGATAACAAGGCTTGAGACCGTAAGCTATAAGTATAACCATAATAAACATAATGAGGTAGACTTGGATATTTTAATGGCTTATATGGATTTTAGCTTAAATTCATACTTTTGGATATTGAAATCAAATTTCTAATCAATTTGGAAAATAAAATTTGATAAAATAATTATCTTAGGATTTGTTAATTATTTTAAATCACTTTTCCACTTTATAAAAAGGAGGTTTGTTCCTCTAATAGAGATACCATTTTTTCATCATTATACCATTTTCACTTCATTGCTTTCTTTATATTTCTAGCATCATTATGCTAGGCTAAGGTTCTTTTAGTCTCAGTTAAAGGCTAATTGAGTTTTAAAGTTTTTACAAATGAGATCTAAATATGTAAAATTATTAAAATTATTTTGTTTTTTGTTTTGTTTCTATAAGCTTTGTGTCATTATAATTTTTGTACCTATGTAAAAAGACATCATTGCATATTTATTCAAGTAATAAATCATTATATAGGTTTTAAATACATAATTTTCTATCTAATATGTAATTAATGTTAACTTAAGGTATTATTATTCCTAGAACAAGTTTTAACTACCTTATGGAACAAAATAATTTAGCCTAAACTTAAATTATATAAGCATCTTCTATGGTTGTTGAATGGTTAGGGGTAGTCATAAAACATCTCTTGGCTAGTCTGTAATTAAGAAAGGATTGGTTAGTAATAGTATTTTTTGTAACTAGAATCAGTTTAATAAAATGATTAAAAACTATTTATAAATCAATGATCATGTAATATCTATGTCACATCCACACTAGAGACCCTAGGAGTTTGACATGTTACTTGTGAATATGATCGATGTATGGTAGGTTTGAGGTATGATGTATTGGGATTGTAAATGTGTATATGCCTGCGTATGATGTATGATGTATGATGTACCTGTGTAATTGTAACCGTGTATGGATCGTGATGATATGATGTAATGTGTTATTGCATGTATGCAGGGTTTGTAAATGATGATATGAATGTTTGGGATGTGTTGTTGGTGTTTTAGGTAGCATGGGAGTGAGTTAGAGGGGTTAGAAGGAAATAATGGAGAGTCGTATGGATGTACGGGGAATCGTGCAGACGTACCAAGTAGGGGAGATGACAGGTCTTAGGCTCCTGGATACCTATGGGTATACTAAAGGGTTGTCCGGCCGTACATGTACTCGCAGGAAGTTGGGTTTGTCAAGTGAGTTGTGTTCATACGGGCGTACCAAAATGGGCATGCCTGTATGACTGCTCGTAGGAGTTTTTGCTTGTCAGGGTGTTTTTATCGATACAGGCATACCAATATCCGTACAACCGTACGCGACTTAAGTTTGACTGGTCAATGGATAAGTATTAAGACTTTTCTTAGTTTTCTACCACTTTCATCTTTCTTAAACCCTCCCAAATATTAGAGTTAGAGTTCCTAAGTACCAGGATAGGGATAGAGCTCGAAGTTGACGATAGTGGACGGTTACATCGGGATTAGGGACTTACGCTAGAAGTGGTTTAACTACAGGTTTGTGCTAGTTGTGTTATCTATGCTAGGTCCATATTAAGCATGTGTTTCTTTGCCTTAAGACCTAAGAAAGGTTTGGGAGTGATGTGTTATGTTAATGTGTTATGATTTGATGCTTTTTAATTACTTCTATATGTTAGTATGGCTTTATGATAGAATGGATGTATAACCTACTATGTTATGAAGCATATTAGCATGAAATACGTTCATGACATGCATGGTGATGGACGAAGGAAAGGAAGAGATAGAAAAGAAAGTGAGTGATGAGGGTATAGCTCAGCTTTAGGCATATTGGGTCAAATAATGATGATGGGATTCCTTTAAGGAATCATTTAGATTAATGACCTCCCTAAGAGAGATGAGTCTCGAGACCTACAGTAGGGAATGGTGTAAAGCACTATACAGTTAAATGCCCTCCTTCGGGAGATGAGTACCAGTACCTATAGGGACCCAGTATATACGAAAGGAATGTGCACAATTACAGGAAAACAAGAGTGAATATAAAAGATAAGGGTGAGGTGGATTATATAGCATAATCACATATTTATTGTATATATTGACATTGCATTCTATGTTCTAGATGATGAGGCATCCTATGGCTTGTGACGTTTGACATAAGATGTTTGGTTTGACTTTATCATTTGCTTACTGATTATCATCGAGGGCTTGCTTATGATTACCTAGCACAACTGAGTTTTATACTCAACGTTTATCATTTGATGAACATAAGTACAGAGTCCTTGGGAGAGCGACCCGAGAAGGGGTGGAGGTTATCAGCAAAGAAAAATGCTTCTTGAAGTGGTACTGGACTATCGAGGCCTGCTTCGTCTAGTTTTGTTTGTATAGTTTGTAGAGGCAGTAATTATATAGCCTTTTTGGTGGTGACAATTGTAATGAACTCACATGTATGCTATTCTTTATACATATATTCGGAGAGGTTTATTTCCTTGAATTGCATGAATGTATGACAGGTTATCCAGGTTTAAATGTATAGGCACCATGCTAACATTGTAGTTACCACCATTAAGTTCAGTGATGTATCCCCATACGACTTAGTTAAAGTGTGATTAAGATGTATCCTTTATAGCGTAGGCGACAGTTTCCTTTGAGAGATTGTTGTTTATGCTATGGGAGCATGTTACTCCAGGTATGGGCTGGGTGTGACAATATAAAAATGAAGTTATGCTTTTAACTACGAGTTTTTATTATTTCATATTTTTTGAAGTCATTTTTTCATTTAATTAAATTAGGTTTATTTTTCTTCTCAATTCAAGTTCAGTTTCCTTACAAAAGAATCGAAGGTACATTACTGCTCTTTATACTCAATTCAAGTTTAGTTTCCTTACAAAAGAATCGAAGGTACATTACTGCTCTTTATAGTATCAACTACAAGTTAGCTCAACAAGGAAGTCTGTTTTAACTTTGATGGATTCAACACTTATAAACTTGGATGGTATGAATATAAGGAACTATATCCTTATAGAACTATGCTTTAAAATTTCATTATCAGGTATACATTTTTTTTGTTATGATATTCTAGTAATCCCTTATAACCAACAATGTACTTAGTGTTTTCATAACTCTATATTTTACTTAACAACGTTTGGTACCAATCATAAGTTTCTATATCTTATTTTATTTATTCAATTAAGAGTAGCTTCACTTATAATTATGCCAAAGAACATACCATTTGACAAAAAAGTAAGAAAACATTTAAATGTCATACTTTCCATAATAGAATTAAAGGAGTAACCTATAAATGTGCAGAGGCTTTTTTTTAACTTAGTGCATTTGTTACCAAATTAGATCTTCTAAGGTGATAAAAAAATTTAATAATTATAATCTCTTATCAATTCTAGCCATTGTCTTTATCTTAAATTAATTCCTTTTACTTGTATTTAAGACTTACATGATATATATAACTGTAAAATTTTTTCCTATATAAATCAAATCATTTATGAAATAATTTTTTTATATGGCTTCAACTACATAAGTTATCACCTTTCAATCTTGCATAATCACACATCCTAACCTATTATGAGAAGCATCATTATAATCACCTAAGCCTTATTAAGAGTAAGTAATGTTAATACTAGATCTTATGTCAAATACTCCTTTCATTGATCAAAATTCCTTTAGGATTCAATTTTCCATTCAAAATAGATATCCTTTATCACACTTATAAGATAAAGGTAAATCATAATTAAGCACTAGTAAAAAGATAAAAGATATTCAATTCAATCATGTAGATAAATTTATAGAATTTAGAGTGAGGAATATAATTCAGGTGAGAAATAAAATAAAATAAAAAATTGATGGTGTTAATACAACTTAATTGAATTGAAATTAAATGTGCTTAAGAGATAATGATAGGTGACCTCTTGGGAAGTGTCAAGTTGTCAATCATAGAGATTAATTTTATTTGATTTATCACTAAAATCATAATGGACCTTCAAATTAAGTCCAATTAAATTTAGAAAGGTGTATTTAAATATTTAAGGATTTTGAATTATAGAGAGAATTTTGTGAAAATATCATCACAAGGATTAAAAATGTGTACATCAAATCTTAAATAAAGAAAAAAGGGAAAGGAAATAAAGTGAAAGGATTAAAAATGGATTAAAGGGAAGGAAAAAGGCAATGATAATATATTTTGTAATTTTATAATTATTGTAAAAGTAGATTTTAATTATTTTAATAGTTCTATTATAATTTTGTAATTTCAGTTTGAAAAGCAAGGTAACGAAGGAAAAGGGAAAAGTAACTAATAAAAGTTTATGCACAAATGAGTATAATTATGGTTTTTATTCTATAATCTTTATTCTATGCCTTTGTTTTATTTAATTTTAATTTATAAGCCTTATACAATTTATGAAAACATTATTTTTAACTATGTAAATAATGATTTCCATATGGAATTCATATAATTATTTATGACTCAATTTATTATGATTTTTATGGATGAGTTTTGTGGAAAAAAGGATTATGGTTTTTGTTATTTCACGATATTGAGGAATTGATCCATCATCAACAAGTATGTTTTCTTATTAAAGCTTGATTGAGTTTATTGAACACAACTATATTTTACAATTTTAGTTATTTAGTTATTTATTATGTTTCTTGATTCTCCTTTATATTTGGTTTATTTTTATTTTATTTTGGTTTGTTATTATATCCCTGCTATTATGGGATTTAAATCAAGCTATTTTCTTATCTTGTGATTCATTAATAAAGTATCACGTATTCATTCCATTATTGCTTCTTTATAGTATGAGAGCCATTAAAGCTGAATCGCTACTTCCAATTGCTTCTATTTTAAATATTGATAATCCTAATATCATCAAGCAAATCATTGAATTTAACCCATTTGCCTAGTTATCTATTGAACTTAAAGGCAACTCCAATTTTTTACATGGAAAACCCAAATAACCTTATTACTTGATGGTCATATTAATAATACGTAGCCTTCTCTACTAACAACCATCACTAGTAAGAATACCATCGGAAAAAAATCTAGCCTATCATTTATGGGTTCATTAAGATTGTTTTGTTCATTAAGCAATGATGGCATTTAAATAACATCATTGCCTCTATCATTGGGAGTACAGAGTGCTTATAATAATGTTGTAGAAACTTCTTCATCATACTTATACCAATAAAAGTCACACTTGTATCTACACCTTATGCTATCAACTTAGTCATATTAACAAAGATGATAAGAGTATCATTAAATACCTCCATCAGATTCATAAAATTGTAAACAAGCTCATTGCTAATAATTTTCCAATGACAAAAGCATAACTCACTATTAAAATTTTAAGTGGTTTAGCACCTGACTATCACAAAGTTGCTATTGCAATTTATAACAGAAGCATTCTAATAGAGTATTATGAACTTTATGAAAGATTATTGGATCATGAATTATGTCTATGAATGAGACCAAACAAGTTTCTTCACCTATCGCAATAGTTGTTGCTAATCGAACAAACTTATCCATTTTTCAAAATAATCAACCTTCTTATCGTAATATAACTACTACACCTTCATGGCATTCAAAAACTAAATTTTCTCAATAAAATCCATAGCACAATTCCAATTCTAGCACTACTTATCATGGTTTTTTCTATCAACTTAGCAAAAAACTTGGTCATATCATATTTATTTATTGTAGTAAGTCTTATGATCATCATCAAGTAAAAGTAAATTTTGTTGCTACTTTCTAGCCATCTACTAGTCCATGGGTTATAGACTCTGCATTACATCACATCACCATTGACTCATAGAATAACCCTCAATATATTGGTCGTGAAGAAGTAATAACAGGTGATGGTAACAAAATTCTCATTACACATGCTGGTTCTACTCATTTATATGAATTTAACAATGTTTTTTGGCTATTAAATACTCTTTATGCTCTCCAAATTAAAAATAATTTAATTTTAATTTCTAATTTTTGTAAAGAAAATATGATTTCTATTGAATTTTTTCCTTGTGATTTTGTTATAAAGGACTTTATAACTCGAAAAATGTTGGTGCACGACAGGACTAGAAATGAGTTATATGAGTGGCATACCCCTTCTTTACCAATTTCATTACCTCACACTACCTCTTCTCCCACCTCGATTGAAACATGGCACCATTGTTTAGGTCATCCTCATGCACATAAGGTCTATCTCCAGTTATTTCCATTGATGAAAATCCTACTATTATATATTTATGGATCAATTTACCCAATATATTTGGATTTACATGTTAACCTATAAAATTGAAGTCAAATCCATTTTTCAAACATTTCACCGTTTAATGGAAAAGCATTCTAATACATATATTTTATCATTTTATATTGACGATGGTAATGAATTTCAAAGTTTAGATTCATACCTCAATTCCAATGGTATTGAACATCTTAAAACACCACCATACATTCCATAATAAGTCGCTCTAACTCATCATTATCACCAATGTTTTGATTTGGTAAAATCAAAAGTGTATTTATCACAGATTTTAAATTTTTTAAACAGATATTTCTATATCAAAAAATGTTTTCCACCATTTCTCTTTCACTCAAATCTCTATGATGATTTGAGTTATCATAAACACAAGTTTTTTTGCACCCATCCTTGCCCACTTCTTGACCCTCCAATAGCATCCCTTCCATCTTACCACAACCCATTTTTATTTCTACCCATAGGCCTCTTTTCTCCAATTATGCTCCACTCTCTATTCTTGTCATATAACCCTTACCCACCCCTTCTACTCTATCATCCTCTCCACTTATGCCTATTACTCGTTCTGTACCTTGTATGGTTATCCGTTCATAAAATCATATTCATAAACTAAAAAATTCTTTGATTATATGGCTCAAGTTTAACTTGCCTCCATCTCTCACACCTATACTCAAGCTAATAAACACAAAGAGTGGTGGAAAACTATGTAAGAGGAGTATGATGCTTTAATAAGAAACAAAAAATGGGAGCTTATTCCATATGTTCCTCTACTAATATTGTTCCTCTACTAATGTTGTTGCATGTAGGTGGTTATATTAGATTAAAAGAAAATATGATGGATCGATTGATAGGTATAAGGCTTGATTAGTTGCAAACGGGTTTATAAAATGACTTGGTATTGACTATAACTCAACTTTTAGTCAGGTGATTAAACTAATAACTATTCATGTAGTTCTTTAACTTATTGTTCAATACAATTAGTTGATCCAATAACTTGACTCAATAATGCCTTCCTTGAAGGCACTCTTGATGAAGAGGTTTACATGATGCAACCTCCTAGGTTTGAAAGTTTTATGTATCCCTCCCTTGTTTGTTGTCTTTATAAAGCAATCTATGAGTTGGAATAAGCTCTTCAATCTTGGTGTAATGCTCTTAAGGCTCATCTTGTTTCATTGGGATTCTCCATGTCAGAATTTGATTGTTCTTTATTTTTATATCATAAATCTCATGTTATTTTCTTTATTCTTGTCTATGTTGATGACCGTATTGTGATAGAAAGTTCTACCTCTACTATTCCAAATATTATTTCTTCATTTACTAGTCATTTTTCTACCAAATATCTTGTGATCTTTACTTCTTTCTTGGTGTTGACATTTCATGATGCTATGATTGTCTTTATTTATCTCAAGCTTGGTATATATTTAATCTTCTTCATGTTGAAGGTATGTTTGAATGTAAACCATCAACCATACCAATGAGCTCTTCTGTTACTCTTTAAATTTAGGATCGTTCTTTTCTTGCTGATGCCATTAAATATTATCAAGTGGTTGGCAAACTTCAACATCTCAACTTCACACCCCAATATTTGCTTTATCATTAAACAAGCTTTCTCAACTCATGCATGCGCCATCTACTATTCATTGGAAAACAATTAAAAGAGTTCTTTGAGGTATTGCTTATTTTAGTCTATATTTTAGGAAAAATAACTCCATGTCTTTGGTTATGTGCTTTGATGCTAATTGGGTAGGTGATATTAATGTTCGCATTTCTACCATTAGTTATTTTCAATTTCTTAGCATTAATCCAGTTAGCTGGTCTTTTAAGAAGCAAACCATGATTGCTCGATCCTTAACTAAAGTTGAATATCATGCCATTATAAGTGCTTTGGTTGGAAGAACTTAGGTAAAAAACCTCCTCTTTGAATTAGGTGTTCCACTTTCCAAATCATCGGTAATCCTTTATGATAACCTTGGTGTTACATATCTTTATGAAAATCTAGTTTTTCATATTGACATGAAACCCTTGGTCCTTGATTTTCATTATTTCTCATGTTCATACTACAGATCAACTTGCTGACATCTTAACTAAGGCATTACCCCAAGCTACTTTGCCTCTCATCTTCATAAGTTAAGCCTTATTGATGCCTTTATCTAACTTGAGGGGAGTATATTGAACACATAACTATATTTTACAATTTTCATAATTTTGTTTTTTTATTTCATTATTCTCTTTTATATTTAGTTTATTTTTATTTTATTTTGGTTTTTTATTATATCCTTGTTATTATGGGATTTAGATCAAGTTGTTTTCTTGCATATAAATCTTATGATTCATTAATAAAGTATAAGGTATTCATTACGTTCTTGCTTCTTTGGAGTTGCCCCTCTCTAGTAAAAGATATTGAGAAGTCTCCCACTTTATGACGGGATTAAGATGTACACATAGTAAAATTCTTTTTTCACTATAAAAAATTAATAGTTTAAAGATAAAACTATTTATCATTAAAAGGCAATTTTGTTATTGCTAAAGTGCTTAGCAATGAATTGAAGATGATAAAATTTTCATCTCTAAACCATTTAATGCTAAAAAATTAATAACACAATGAAGATAGATTAGCAACATAATACATCCCATCTCCAAATTCATCTTTGAATATAAATGGAATATGTCTATCTTTAATCCATCTCCATTTAGAGATGGAATGTGTCCATCTCTAACTCATCTTACATTAGAGATGAAATGTTTATCTCTAATCTATATCCAATTGCAAATGATAGTTCCCTCACAAAATTCATTACCAATCTAAGACAACATAATCCATCTCAAAATTTTCTTCATGATTTCATCATAATTTGGAGGAGAAACATTTCATCTTTATTCTATCGATATTAAAAATTTAATATTTTTATAAATTTTCTTTTACATTTTAATTATAAATATTAATTTTTTAATGATATTATATAATTAAAAGTCTATAACAAAACCACTTTAAAATTGAATTAATAATTTAAATATGTAAGAATAAATGTAATTGTTAATATAATTCAAATAGAAGTGATATGAAATATATGGTAGAATCTCATCTATAATTTAAATAATTTAATAATTCAACGTGTAAAATACTATTTATCTAATTCACAATCCTCATTAATCACATTCTTGCCACCAATTCTACAATATTATCCCAAATAGCCACATTATAATACATCCATCAAGTATAACCACCATTTCAATAAAATTGATAAATCTAATATCATTTGAATAAAATATAACATCGTTATAAGTTTGAAATCCTTGTAGAATTAGCAACATGCACTTTATAGTGGTTCAACACTAACTCTTGGCCTACGTCCACTTCTCCTAAGTCTTCAACTTAGGGTTCCACTACATAAATTCAATCAATACAATAAAAGGATTCCTCAATACTAATCCTAACCCCAGTGTTTTTAGGCTCACATTTAAACCTTTACAATAATGGCAATCTCAGGTAATTAACCTCTTAAATATAAGTTAATGCCCCAAGCATTAATCACACACAAACCCATAATTACAATACCTAACACTTAGGTTTTAAGAATGGAATACAATGAGAGTTTACAACATTAGATTAAGAATACAACAAGTAAACTTACTTGTAAATGAAGTTCACAGCTCAAAGGAAGCTTAGCACAATAAAGATAGCCATTAGAATTTGAAATGAAAGTGTGTGTTGTAAAAATAGATCAGTTAGAAAAGGTTTAAATGTCACACCTGGCCCATACCCAGGAGGACATGCTCCCGTAGTATAGACACCGATCCCCTACAAGGACCAATACCTATACCATAAGGGATACATCAAACGTACGTCGTATGGGGACACCGCTAAGCTAATTGGTGGTTGAACTACGGAAACAACGTGATAAGCATGCATACCCTGGATAAACCATACACTCAGGCAATAAACGTGAAACAGGCAACCCGTATCTCAATGATATAAGACCAGTGATACAAGCAGTGAGTGTTTACAAAAAACCACCAAGAGCTACACGTATTACATAACTGTACAACACACTTATACTACTGCCATATACATTAGCTACACAACCATACAAAAACCCGGAGTATGCCTCAGGAATCCCGTACCGGATGAGATCAATCCGTCTCAGCTGACGACCTCTAATCCTTCTCT
>CANYBF011332216.1:0-13864 GCA_948192965.1 Dalechampia spathulata | reverse complement strand
TAAACAAATTATTAATGAGTATTGTATTATTCTAAAAATAATAATATGTTAAGGTTATATATATCTATTTTAATAACATTTATTTAAGTAGTTAAATTGGTTTTTGATTTTATTATATAATTAAATATGCAATAGAGTTATATAAGAAAATTTTAATGAGTTTTATTTTGTTTTCTATTAAACATTGTTTGCATAGTATTTATGAAATTTAAAGATAAATATTATGAATTTTAGCAAATGTTTAAAGAGCTATATAATTGGATTTAAAGATAGATGTTTTTAATAAAAAATATATATATATATGTTAGATATGTAATTTGAAGTAAGAGGTTCTAAAATAGTAAAATCATCATATTTATAAAAATACGTTGAGATAATTTATATTTTAGAAATTAAGTTGATTTTTAATTAGATTATGTAATTATGTATATAAATGGGATTTATTCACTAAAGTATTGTTTCATAAAGATATGTTTCATATTAAATTGTTTTTGTTTAAATAAAATTTATTTAATTAAATGAATTTTCTTATATAGTCATATGTTAATCTTTATGATTTGGCTATTTAAAGTTTAGTTATTTTAGAATTTTGAGTTTTAAGAAATTAGTTCGATTAATAGAATTTTTTTTTTAAAAAAAAAGATGGAATGATATTATTTAAGCGATTGATTTTAATAACATTAAAAGGATAAATTTATGAAGAAAAATATTTATGCTTACCATTATAAATTGATTTTAAATAGAAGATATGATATTAATTAATTATTAATTTAATAAGATATATTCTTTTAAGTGTTTTATGATAAAATTTAGCTATTTTAAATAAGATTATTTATTAGCTTATTATAGTTTATTCTTTTAAATATGTGTTTTAGTACACGTTAAAATTAGTAAAGTATCGTTGATATAAATAGTACGATTAAATTATAGAATGAGTAGTGATCGATTAATTTTCTAATAAACAAATTATTATTATGAATTTCAAATAGGTCGATCAGAGGAAATTATTCACGCGTCTATCAACGATATAAATTAGGGAAAAGACAAACCAGGTTTGTGCTAGTATGTTTGAAGTCCTCGATCATTAATTGATCAAAGAGGCAAAGGTTTGGTAATACAATAGTATTACATCATTTTAAAAATTAAGCATCATACATTTTATAATTATATGACATTTTACATGAATCATAACATGTCATGACATGGTGGAATACTGGGCAGAATGTTAATCCTACGGGAATTTAATAAATATGTTATCTTTGGATAACAATGTTTATACAATTATATGGTAAAGAAATGAGCTCATATTTATGATATCACAGTAATGATATAAGCCCAGAGATTGCGCATATGAATAACGTGATTCAAAGAAAAAGAGGGAGAATGCATAGCATGAATGCATTCTCAGTTATATGCATTATTCATAAAGTTTGATATGGACATATTTTATAATATATAATTCATGATTTAAATGATAAGTCATTGACTTATGAATTTTCTGTGTAATTAAATTAAAGACAGTCTTAATTTATGATTCATGCATAGATGATATAATTAATTTGCTTGAACCATATATTTTGATGGATTGTATTAAATGTTTAAACTAGCACCACTGAGTTTTATACTCAGCGTTTGTCCATTGATAAACGCAGGAACTAGCAAAGCCGCGGAAGAGAAACTTTAGTGGCAGCAGCAGGACTATCTTCGCTCGTGTGGTAATTTATCTTATGGACTTCTTAAAGATTATAATCGTACAAGATTTTAAATAAGTACTTTGGCAGTACATTAAACTTGGATATAGCATAAAGTTGTAATAATGTGTGTATAAATATGATGCTAAATATGGTTTGTATGAAATAAGAAATGTTTATAGAACCAGGGAGTTAAATGATATAAGTATGTTATCTGTTATATTAAACAAAAAAAAAATTCCGCACTTAGTATGAATGTATGGAATCCCTTATTGGATGATTATTAATTTTCTTAATGGGAATTGGTAATCATTTGACGGGAGCATGTTACGCAGCTAAAAGATGTGACACAAACAACTATTACAGATCTTACTTAGGTCTTAAGATAAAGAAAGAGCCTAACAACGTAAACTAGCATGAAACCAATAAGCCAAACCTACATGAACCCTTACACCTAACATAAACTAGCATAAACCTGTGATAAGAAGCTTGCTAACATAAGCCCGGAATCTCGATAGTATCAGCCTCTAACAATAACTTCTAGCTCTCGTGCTTTCCCCGTGCTTTAAGAGCTCTACTTAATGTTTCGAAGGGTTTAGGAAAGAAGAAGGTAATAAAAAAAACTAAAGAAAACCTTAATACTTATCCTTTTGACTGGTCAATATAAGTCACGTACGGCCATACGGATCTTGGTATGCCCGTACCGAACTAAAACTTCTGATGCATACAACTCTTGCGAGTAACGGTACGCCCGTACCCCATTCGGTACGCCCGTACGTCCTCGATTTTCCTGATGCACCCAAATTCCTGCGAGTTGACGTCCAGCCATACCACCCTTTGGTACACCCGTACGCCCTCCAGGACCTAAAATCCCTTCATCTGCCCCATTTGGTACGCCTATACGAAATTCCGTACGCCCGTACCCTTCTCAAAACTCCCTTAATTCACTCTTCCTATCCCAAACCAATGTACTGGCTCACCTGTCAAACACAAACACTTCTAAAACTCACTCACATCATACCTAACACGGTGATTGCCCCTTACACTTCCGAGAAATCTCAAGAAGGGCAACACCCTCACAACCCAACAGCCAAAACATAGAACACATGTATCAAACCCATCACATCACATTCCCATAAACATGCATTCTCACATTAACAGCATCACATCATATCCATCAAATACATACATACACATATACATACATGGATTCATACATACATACACCCTAGCAATCATACACATACATACAAACTACTAGGGTCCTAAACGCTGGTGTAACAGGTAACCTTAGCTTTGATAAAGAAATCGAGAAAACTACAAAAAGATTGAGAAAAGAGGTGAAACTTAGAAAATTTGCCTCAGTTTTGGAGAGTTCTTGTGCCCACAACAAAACAGCTAGTGACAGCTCTGATAACGAGAGCTATAACGAAGCTTTTATGGCCATAAACAACGAGCAGACTCTCAGACAGATGGCCGCTGCACCCATAGATCAATCCCCACTTTGTATCACTTATGAGGGCATAACAGGACCCCTCAAACTCAAATCTGGACTCATACAACTTCTACCTACTTTCCGGGGTCTGGAGAATGAATATCCATATAAACACTTGAAGGAATTTCATATTGTTTGCACAGGTATGAAGCCGCAAGGTGTAAACCTTGAACATATTAAACTTAGAGCTTTTCCCTTTTCTCTTGCAGATGCTGCCAAAGATTGGCTCTATTTATTTATTTCCATTTTTGTTTTTAGGAAGTGTGTTATGCCCATAAGGCATCTCGCCAGTTTTCATTTGTTTATTTTAGAACCTTTTTGCATTATGCCCATAAGGTGTTTCGCAGACTTTAATTTTGACTTTCTTTTATCTCTTATGTGTTTTTAATTCATGTCATGCCATAAGGAATTGCCCAATTTTTAATTACTTTAGTAAAAAAGAGTTTTACTTTTCACTTAGGTTAAATTTTGCAGATGAATTTTATTATTTTTGGGTCTGGCGAGAAAACCAAATTTGAGTTAGAGTGAAAGAGGGAAACTTAGAGTTTTGGGAACTTAAGGATTTTAATTTATTTAAAATTCTTTCCCTCTTTATTTCTGCCGATTACATTCTCCCAATTTCTAAACCTAATTTCATTTTCCTATTCACCCTTCTGCAGCTTACGATTTTCTTTAACAATGGTGCACACTAGAGCTGCTTCATCCGGTGGAGGTTTGAAGTCTAAGAAACACAGAGCTGGGAAGGAACCGATTGAAATTGAAGAAGACCAACCAGCCATGAAGAGACCCACTCCAATTTTGCCACCACCTAAACCCTCTGTCGATACAGAGGTCACCGGTCTAAAAGTTTACGTCGGCAAGAACCCACCATCTGCTCAGCAGTTTCAAAAATCGTGGCTGCCACCCAAAGTTATGGATGATGGAACTGATGTTTTGGGTAAAAAATTAATTGAAGCCATGACTACTGAAGAGGACAAGAAAGACAAGGAGTCTAGCAGCCCAGCTCAGAAACAGTCGACTGGAGTTAAAGAAGAAGAAGAATTGGGTAAGGAACCCGAGAGTGCGAGTAAGGAAGCTACTGGTGCTGCTACCTCAGGCAGTGTTATGCCCATAAAGGCGTGAGGGAAGAGGTTACGTGGAACTCTTCCCCCTCCACTGTCCAAACTTAAAGGGAACCTGAAATTCACTAAGGAGGACAAGGAGATGTTCATGAAAGTTGTCAATTTAAGAGTGGTGCAGGGTAAATCACTTGACCCATTAGCAGTTGAGAAATTACAATTGTTAGTTTTTGATCATATTAAGGGAACAGTATGGGAGCATTATTTTTAGATTCGTTGTCCTATTTTCTATGAGTTGGTGTACGAGTTCTACAGCACTTACAAGCTCAACAAAGATAAACTGTTTGGAATCGATAGTCCTGAAGTGATTCAATTCTAATTAATGGGTAAACAGTTCTCCTTCTCTATTGATGAATTTAATCTCACCTTGGGTTTAATTGATGAAGTAACCGATGAGTATGTGGAGGGCTTTTATGATCTACCTTCTGAGTTTGATGCTGATTGCCTTTGGGAGCATTATGCCCCTGCTTTAACAAAACAATATGATCCGACTTCAGTTAAAGACAGCTACATGTTCAATAACTCTCTAACCTATCTTCATAGACTCATTGCATGCAGTCTCTCCTATCGCAATGACTCTCCTGGTATTGTCACACGAGTGGAACTGTTTTTGCTCGCCTGCATGGTGCATAAGAAGTCGGTCAATCTCAGTTACTTCATCGCTGCCTAATTCAGAGCAGCAGTTACCAGTTCAAAGAGGCTCATCTTAGGCCATATCATCACCCACCTTGCTATCCAACTTTAGGTATTTGATCTTTCTAATAACAATCTTCATAAAGCGATGGACTTAGTTCCTTTATATGTTTATACTCTGGATGAGATGGGACTACTATAGAAGAAGGAGGGAGAGCCAGGGTTTCAGTTTTGCACACTAGGGCCAATTGTGGCCATAAAAGAGAGAGCTTTCAAGAAAGCCAAACCAACCACAGCAGCTTCTCCTATGCCCGCAATGCAACCACCAACAGCAGGTCCCATCAATGTTGTTGTTCTTCTTGCAATTAATTCCCTCCATAAGCAACTTGACATATTCACGGCGAGTATGGAGGAGTCCATGAGGCAAATCCTCTTGCGCTTGGACGAGTTGGAAGCAGAGATTGGTGAGCTTCGCCATTCTTTTGATATACAGGAATGAGGTGTGCTTCGTACAGCACAAACCACCACCAGGCAATGTTCTAAATTTTCTATTTTCATTTATCCATTGCTACTGCCTGTTTTTATGCTGTTATGCCCACATTAGGACAATGTATCTTAAGTGTGGGGGGTGTTTCCGTTACTGTTTTATTGCTGCCTTATTTTCTATTACTGTTTATCTGCATTATGGTTAAAATTTTTTCCGTTTTTGGTCTAACAGATCTTGATTCAAGTGCTGCCGCATTTACCCATATGCTATGCCTTCTTCTATTTTGTTCTGTTTTTCCCCTTGTGCCTGTAATCTTAACCAGAATTCTTTCAAACTTGGCACTGATGGGATTAATGCTACTCTTTAATTTCTTTTAGCATATTCTACTCTAATAGATTATTTAACTTTTCAGCAAATTTGATCACATTTTTTATGTTTGCCTAACCAATTATTGTTGTGTCTTGCTTGCAGTAAAATTATGTTGGTAATTTGAAATTTTTTTTTGTTTTGCTAAAAGTTCCCAGCTTAACAATTTTGTTTTTGAAGGAAAAATGAAAAAATCGGAAAGAACATAGGTGTTAAAACCTACATTGGCCGGTTATGTATGGTACAGCATTCATAGCCCATTAAGCAGCTTATGCATGGAGCGGCCAATATAGGGAGAACCTTACCCTTTTACAGGCCATTTTTCAATTTGAAACAATAACACTTATAACAGGAATTTAATTTTGCACCTTTGCTGATTAAAATTAGGTGGATCGGGCCTAATTTTCCTTAAACTGATTTGTGGATGGAGTCATTGGCAAAGGGAGAGTATCCCCCTTAATTGGGCTGTTATTGATCTCGACTTCAACAATTCCTAACTTGTGAAATTTTGCAGTTTATGTTTGAAAACCAGGTTAGGCAATGGGTGTTTTACAAAATAGAAACAAGTTCTTTTTACCAACTACTTTAAATTAAAATGGCAAAGCAATGATTTTTATGGCTGACTCTTTGAATTTATGTTGAATTGCTGACTGGTTAAATTTTCTTGACGAATGGTCTAGCTAGAAAAATTAGAGAATGGTGTTAATTTCTTTTTGCTATTTGTTTTGATTGAAGGAAAGTTCTGTTGTGGGCATAAGAGAGAATGTTATGGGCATAAGAATGCTTGAGGGCAAGCATTTGATAAGTATGGGGGTATTTGAACGAGCGTCAAAATGTCATGTTTTAGGGCCACAAAGCACCCATTTTAGCATAATTTATTTGTTAGAATAATTGACTTGCGTACATTTCATATTTTGCAGGTCAAAAAATGGTGAGTTTTGGAAAATGTACTTAAATGGGAAGATTTAGAGCTTATTTGGATTTTATAGTTTCAAGACACCGTTTATGGGCATAAGACGGGCTAAAATGACCTGTCAGCAGCGCGTTTTAGGAAGAAGAAGTTGAGTCCAACTCAAATTCCTGCGAGCTGGAAGCTGATATTGCTTGCGGGCATAAAGGACATCAAAATGACAACATCTGAACAAGTTTTGGAGTTTGACGAGGACGAGTTTTACTTGTACTTAAACTCCTTAAGCTGGATGAAAAAGTGATTGTGGACACTTCAAACTCTTCCATCTGAAGATTAGGATAATTAATTAATTATTTTTATTAGTTTAATTATTATTTTTCCTTCTATAAATAGGGGTATGCTCCTATGTAGAAGGGGGTTCCAATTAGTTCCAATTAGTTCTGAGTTTTCAGTTTTATTTTTGTAGTTCGGATTTTATTCCTTCTATTTTAATTCTAGTTTTTATTTTCTTTATTTTTATTTTATGTTTATGATGAATTCGCCAATGATGTTAGGCTAGGCGATTATTTTTCCCAATTGGAAGCAATTTAAGTCATTCATTAAATGATTATGTGAGATCTAAGTGATCCTAATTCCATTGTTAAAGCACTATTATCTCTAATTCTGAGTCACATAGAACCATTGCTATTCCTAGTGCATGTAAATAAGGCCTGTTGCATGTTTCTAAGTTCTAGCATATTGCTAAGCAGGTTGTTTGATACAAAAAAGTCACTCGACTTACTGGAGTGGTAAAGTAGGGTGCTATCCTGGTTGCGATCTGCGGTAGTACTTCTGTGGGTTAGAGGATCTAGTTTGAACACGAGGGATGTTGGGTCACAACTGTTAACTAGAGTCGGGTCTTCCTAATTCATCATGCAATCTCGGGACGACTTAGTAAGAATCTATTTCCACCTTGTCTATCCTAGGATTAGAGGCATTTCATAGAGTTTGTTTCATGGCGTCTTAGAAATAAGGGAAGATTGGGGCGTACGAGACTTGCTCGGCAAACTATAACCGGCTTAGTGCTATAATTGCCTTTGGTCTATATTGAATCAATGATCATATTCAATTAATGAATACTTGATGCTTTCGGTTGGGGAAATTACCTTTTACTGATTTTCTCTAATTCATTGTATTTGTTTTATTTGTTTCGTTTATCTCAATTACTTTCTAATTCATTTACTTTTTGATTCCTAATTCATCATGCCATCTCACTTTCTGATTCAACGTGTGGTTTGTAAGGAATTAATTTGACAGAAGCGACACCCGATCATTATGGTTGCTGGATATAAATTTATTCTTGAAGTTCATCATTTAAAAAAGTAAATTTTACATATAAATGGTAAACTTTCTAGCCCTTTTATCTTTAAATTGCTAAAAGCAATTTAATTGTGTCATGAACAGTGACTGGAGCAAAGGTATCTCCAAAATCTTCTCTTGGAACTTGGGCATATCCATTTACCCCTAATCTTGCCTTATGCTTATAAACAGAACCATTTACATTGAATTTTATCTTGTATACCTATTTAACACCTATAGTAGATTTATTTGGTGGCAAATCTAAAATTTTCCAAGTGTTGTTCTTCTCGATCATGCAAATCTCATCTTTCATCGCTTGGATCCAATATGGATTCTTTGTTGCTTCATTGAAATTTATAGGCTTAGCAAATACTAAATTGCACCTTTTATATACATCAATGAAAGGTTTGGTCTAGATGATTTCTCCATCAGTTGTATCTTCTAGAGAAAATTATGATTCTTCCTCCACTTGTGCTTCAGTATTTCCAAGTGAATATTCTATAATGTCATGTTTGAAGGCTTCCATTTTCTCAAAGTCCCAGTACATCTCCTCATCAAAATAGACATCTCTGCTAATAATTATCTTCTTGGCTAATAAATCATAAATTTTGTAGCCTTTTAACTATGCTGAATAGCTTATCATTACACCTTTAAAGGCTCTTTCATTAAGTTTGGTTCTTTTTGCAACCGGCACATGAAAAAAGCAAATTGACCCCAAGGTTCTAAGATGTTTCATCAAGGGCTTGCTTCCTGTCTGATCGAGTGCTAAAATGTCTTGTTTTATGCCCACAAATAGCCCATTATCGCATCGTAAAGTTGCTAGAATAATTGACTTGTCTATGTTTTATATTTTGTAGGCTAAAACGGTGAGTTTTGAAGAAACATGATTAAATAGAAGATTTTATAGTAGATTTGGATTAGAGCCTCAAGATATAGCTTGTGAGCATAAGGCAAACCAAAACGACATGACCTGTTACTTTTTTAGGAGCTGAACAAGGAAGAGATTGGGAAGGACTTAAACTCTTGTAGCTGAACAAGGAAGAGATTGTGAAAGATTTAAACTCCTGCAACTAAAGATTAGGATTAATATTTATTTGTTTATTTTTATTAGTTTATTAATTTTACTTTCCTCATATAAATAGAAACGTATTGTATGGAGGAAAGAAGTTCAATTCAGTTTGAATTAATTCGTTGTTCATTTATTTTCTATTAATTCCAGTTCTTAGTTTCTTTTTATTTATTTTATTTTTTATTTTTATTCACCAATGATGCGTGGCTAAGTGATTTTCTTTTCCCAATTAGAAGCAATTCAAGATTATTCATCAATGATTATGTGAGATCTAAACCATCTTAATTCCAATGGCAAAGCACTATTCTTTTTAACTTTGAATTTCACAGAACCATTATTGTTCTTAGTGCATATAAATAAGGCCTGTTGCATGACTCTAAGTTTTGCATATAGCTAAGTAGGTTGTTTGATATGGAAAAGTCACTCGACTTGCTGGAGTGGTAAAGCAAGGTGTAATTCTTGTTGTGGCATGTGGTAGTCTTCCTTGTGAGTTAAAAGATCTAGTTTGGACCCTAGGGATGTTGGGTCACGACTATTAAATAGAGTCAAGTCTTTCTAAATCTCAATGTAGTTTTGGGATGAATTATGAGAATCTTATTCTATTATGTCTATTCTGGAATTAGAGGTGTTTCATAGAGCTTGTTTTATGGCATCTTACAAACTAAGGAAAGATTGAGGCGTGTGAGACTTTATCGGTAAACTATAACCGATTTAATGCCATTTTTATCATTAGACTACAAATGAATTGATGATCATAGTTGGTTGATGAATACTTGAGGCTTTCGGTTGGGAGAATTTCTCATTATTGAATTTCCTTCATTTTATTTTATTAAACTTATTTCTTCGTTTGCTCATTACTTTCCAAAATCACCTTCATTTATTTTAAACACAAAGAATTAAGGAAGTTAAAACTGTCTCTGTGGGATCGACCCTTACTTCCACTGCTATAAAATCATAGTTCTTACGTGTTAGTAGTAAGGAATTAATTTGACGGTATCGACACTCGATCACTGTCCAGGTTTCAACAAGAGTGTTATTCTCTACAGCCTTGGTATGCAGTCAATTAAGCAAGTATACTGTTATGGATGTAGCTTCTACCCAGAAAGATTTTGGAAGTCCTTTTTCAAACAACATACACCTTGTCATCTCCATTACAATCCTGTTTGTTCGCTCATACACCCCATTTTGCTAAGGCAAGTATGCTACTGTTAGTTGATGCAGAATTCCAGCAGCTTTACAAAAGCTTTTAAAATCTGCAAATGTATACACTCCACCATTATCAGTTCTAAGAACCTTGATACAGTAGCCACTCTATTTTTCAATAAAGACTTTGAAAGTCTTAAAGACATCAAACACTTCTCTTTTAGTCTTGAGAAAGAAGATCCAGCCCATTTTAGTAAAATCATCAATGAATAATATGAAATACTTGCTTCCATTAAGTGATGGAAATTTCATGGATCTGTAGATATCCGAATAAACAATCTCTAACTTGGATGTCACCCTTTGAACTCCTACTTTTAAAAAGGAAATCTAGTAAGATTGCCTATTTTACAACTTTCACAAGTGTGTTGTAAATCATTAATGACTGGTAAATCAAGGCATAATCTTTGTTTGGACAGTGCTATAGAGTTTTGAGATTTGGATGTCCAAATCTCCTATGCCATTTCAAGCTTTCATCTTCTGCAACTATGTTAGATGTTTCTTCCACCACATTAAGTTTTAAATAAAAACATTTACCATTCATTCTAATAGCTACAAAATTCTTTCCATTAGCATCAAATATGTAACACATTTTCTTCTTAAAGTAAATCTCACACCCATTTTCTATCATTTGAGGCACACTTAGAAGATTTTTATTAAGCTCAGGAATACAAAGAACATCATTAATATACCTAATACCAAACTTAGTTTGAACATCAATCATACCTTTTCCCTTAGCAGTCATAACAGCTCCATTTCCAATTATGACTTTAGTAGTAGCAGAATTATCAAACTATGAAAATAGAGTAATGTCTGGAGTCATATGGCTGGTACAACCATTGTCGACTAACCATGTTGATGCTTGTTCAGATTTACCATTTTGAGTGGCCATGAACAAAATTTCCTGATCTGATTTTTGATCCTCCTTAACTAAGTTCGCCTCTTACTTGATGTGTTATTTTTACTATTGTTATTTTTTGATCTTGCAAAATTTTTGAATATGGCCTGTTCTTTTACAATATTTGCATTTGTACTTGGGCTTATCCTTAAACGAACAATCTGTTAACGAATGGTTCATTTTCCTACAATATGTGCATGGTGGAAATTTCTTTCGACCACCATCTACTGCTAACCTAGGTCTTATACTTCTATCAGACCTATTGCTTTGATGTTTGAAACTTAAATTATATCTTCCATAGATAGTGAAAGCCCTTTCTACACTTTCATCAGTTTTAATTGAGAGTCTCTTCTCTTGAGCTTCTAACTTACTAGTGATTTGAGCC
Source organism: Dalechampia spathulata (assembly GCA_948192965.1). Taxonomy (NCBI): domain Eukaryota; kingdom Viridiplantae; phylum Streptophyta; class Magnoliopsida; order Malpighiales; family Euphorbiaceae; genus Dalechampia; species Dalechampia spathulata. The sequence continues at coordinate 2,274 of CANYBF011332216.1, read as the reverse complement.
ATAATGAGTGTGGTGAGATCACATGATTCTTTTATTGTAGATATCTTAGCTTTAAATTTTTATGGGATACTCACCATAATTTTTTCCATAAATTTTTGATCTGTAATGTCCTCTCCATGTAGTCTCAATTGATTCATAATATCCATAACCCTTGTCGTGTAGTCTTTAACTTATTCTTCTTCTTTCATTTTCAAGAGCTCAAACTCCTTTCTTAGAGTTAAAAGCTCAATGGTTTTAACCTTATCAGTGCCTCCATAGTTCTCCTATAGCCAATCCCAGATTTCCTTTGGTGTGTCAAGATATATTGTCGAGGGGAAAATATGATATCCTAGTGCAAAATGAAGACAAATGATTACCTTATCCTTTTTAAGTAACTCCACTTTATGATTTTGCAACTGTGCTATAGTATAATTATCCCTCAAAGCTGGTGGATCTTTGTTTGTCTCTATAACTTTCCAAAGACCTTGCAACCTGAGATAAAACTTCATCTTAACTTACCAAATCAAGTAATGATTACCATCAAAATATGGAATATGAGGATTTCTAAGTCCTGTTGCAATTGCTGCCATTAACTTGATAGCACCAAAGGAAATATTTTGCAAAACATTTTTAGTAGTCCTGAAGGATTTTAAGCTCTAATACCACTGTAATTGTTTGAAGAACTTTATATGAATTGAATGTAAACAACATTCAAATGAAAAGTGCAGCAAAAAAACTAAAAAAATGAGAATAAGAGTTCTTCTATATATTATTTTTAAAAGTAATATAATATGAAGTATGGAATATAAAGCAACAAAATTTCATTTTAGTACCCATACTTTCAATATAAATGATGGTTACTTAAACCAGTAGCTAACTATCATATCTTAAGACCATACTTAGCTTTCAACTCCAGTACAAAATGCAATATGCTGTAAACTGCTCCCAACTGCTATGGTTATCATAATGCTAACCTATAACTAAATAACTAACTAATCATTTTAGCACCTTAAAGTTTCAGTTATAATTTTACTTTTCACCAACATCCCCAACCATATGTACTGTAGAAAAAATTAGTAAGTGAATGCAACAACAAAGCAAATATCATAAAGGAAAGCCATCACCTTCCTCGCTTTAGTGAAACCTTAGTGAACCCATTTTTGAATTAAGCCTACTCTTTGCTTCCAAAACTATTCTTCATCAAGGATAACATATGAACATTATTTTTCATTTCCTTTTACTTTCATCCTTGTACTACTCATTAACTTTGACAAATGTCAATACTCACAGCATTTACCATCATATACTAAATGCTTCTCTAAGTATATTAATATAATTCACCTATTTATCGCATTCAATAGGATAAGAAAAATATTAAAATAGTAAAAAAAATCAACTAAAAAAGGCACATTGTTATGAACAAGCCATTTCCTAAACACTTAATAAGCTGCATAGAAACAATATGGCAAGAGAATGTGAAGTTTCATTATCGGCAATGATGTTAAACAGGACAAGAAGATTCAATTTGAATGCATTGCAACAATCAGTTTGTGGGTTTCCACACGAGGTATTGAAGAAACTTTCGAGAATAAATTAATTAATAATAATTACTTGCCTCTTGATTGTTGCATATTTCCCTCTCCACGTGGTTCTGCTGCTACACCAAACAGCATGTCTCTCTCATAAAATGTCCAACCTCACTGAATTACTGCATGTCCTTTGGTTCAAACAATAAAGCCCACTAGAATAAAAAAAATTTACATCTATAGACATCCCCCGGGCTTTTTACATATTTATTGTTGAAAAAATAAATATAACTGGTTTAAGGTGGAAATCAAAAAAATTACGATCTTAGGGTGAATTTTGACATGGCACCCACATATGCAAATGGTGTGACGTGTCATGGCGTGTTTGGAGGGCAGAGAGTGTGGTCGCCGGTTTAACCGGCGGCCAGAATGCATTCTTCACCATATGGCATTCCCCCCCCCCTTCCTATGCAGCCCTACCCATTCCCCCTGACAGCCTGTCCCAACTCCCAACACCCCCCCCCCCCCTTTGCAACCCTACCCATTCCCCCTACACCCCTGACAGTCCTACCCATTCCCCCTGAAAGTACCCAATTAAAGTGTGATAATTATTATTAGAAAAAATATGTATTATATTATAATAAATTATATAATGATTTAGTAATTATTAGATTAATGATTTAGTAATGAATATTTAAAAAATATAAATAATTTATTGTATGATTTAGTAATGAATATTTTGATTTATTAATATTAATAAAAAATAGTG
>CANYBF011332071.1:0-17170 GCA_948192965.1 Dalechampia spathulata | reverse complement strand
GTGATTGGGACTTCCAAAACACCTTTTTAATTAATCTAAGCCTTTAGGATCAATTAAAATGCACTAAATCATTTAGAATTAGGCGATTTTAATACCCTAACACTTGGATTTTGGAGTGGATTCTTCACAGAGCTAAGGAGAAACTACAAAAGGTTGGTAAATCAATTATTTTTATTGATTTTGTATTGTTTTAATTGACATAACATGATTTGAATTGTTATTTTGTGTTATTTGTGATATTTATGCCTGAATATGATTGAAAATTAAATTGTTTTAATGATTTGCGTATTGTTTTGGCATGTTTTAATCATTTTAAATTCACCTCATTTTGCGTGCATATTATCATATGCGTGCGTGTATGATAGTTTCAATATCATACGCGTTCGCATATGATCTTCCTCCATCGCATATGTTTGTTTTTGAATTATTTTGATTGCCGAATGATTATTATTATGTTTTAAACATGCGCGCATAAGTTTTTCTGTTTATTGCTCTGATCACATATCATCATGTGCGATCGCGTATGATCATGCCAATATCATACGCGATCGCGTATGATCATCTTACAGATTTGATTTTTCTCGATTTCTGCATTTTTACCATGTTAACTTAGGCATGTTTTCATGATTCATTGATTGATTGCATGATTGATATTATTGCTATATTTGTTTTTATGCCATATTTGTTTTCATTACTATATTTGCTTTTGTTTCCTTTTATGCGTTTGATTTGAGTTTTGTAGGATTAGGTTAACCCTAGATGGAAGAGGTTGTTGTATGGATGGATGCTTAGTTGGGCTCGAGGCCCAATTGCAAACGAGCCCATTTGGATCCCGAAGAGTGCAATTGGGCCTCGGACCTCGAATTAGGGTTTTATGCTTTTATCATTTTGCTTTGGTTGGGTTGTATTAAATACCCAAATTATTTTATTTCCTTATTTTGCTTTGGTTTATTTTTGGGTGGGTTGTATTTGCCCGCATTTTATTTTTCTGCTTTTATGCTTTCTTTTATGCTTTCCTTTATGCTTTCCTTATTTGTGTATGCTCTTTTGTTTGCCGTATGCCATGAAAAGTATGCTAAATAAACTTGCGTGCTTAAGAACTTTCTTTGAAATTAAACAAAGTGAACATAATCGGATAGAATACAAATAAATGGAAAACCCCGAACCCAAACTCTGAAGAAATTCAGGCCGCTTTCCAACACGGGAAGGCCCGGGTTTTATTTCCTAGTTTTCTTTTAGTCATTCAATTGAATTGACAAAACAAACTAGGTGGCGACTCCATACTATAAAACACATTGTTTTCAAAATAAAAATGGGAAACGCCATTGAGAGCAAGCACCATGGCATCTCACGCCGAATAGCGTGCGGGGCTCTCGCGTCCGGGGCGCCCTACTCTTACAAAGCTAGAAGAAGCTTGATTTCCAGGTTAGTGCTAGTTTTATGTGTTTAGCCACCTATATCTTGTTTCTATTGCCGTAAGACTTGAACTCAGTCTAAGCTTGTCTTTCTACTTTGTATTTGATTCGTTGAGGCGTGCTATATGCATGGTTGTGATCGCGATGCTTGGATTGATGTTTTCCTTACTTGAGAATGCAATGAATTGTCTAAGCTTTCATGTTTATGATGAATTAATGTTAATGACATGCTGACATGCATGGAGATGATTGTTGAGGAAAGAAAATGAGAAATGAGGGCAAAGCTTAGCTCTGGGCACACTGGATCAATAATGAATGGGATTCCTTCGGGAATCAATAGAAAAATGACCTCCTAAGATGAGAGATGAGTCTCGAGACCTATAGTAGGATCGAGTGCAGAGCACTCTACAGTTTTATGGCCTCCTACGGGAGATGAGTACTGGTACCTATCGGGATCCAGCGTGTGCGAAAGGAATGTGCACAATTACAGGAAAACAAGAGTGAATGAGTGAAAAGAAGGATGAGGACGAAAGGTAGGAGCATTTTGCATTGCATTGCATAAGATGCTAGGATTGAAATGCCCTACTATGATGTTTATGATGAATTGCTATATGTTGCATGATTATCTATATGTGTTTCTAGCACCACTGAGTTTATCTCAACGTTTGTCATTTGATGAACGTAGGTTCAGAGCCCACGAGTGAGCGTTCAGAGAAGGATTAGAGGTCATCAGCTGAGACAGACTGATCTTGACTTGGTACGGGACTTTTGAGGCATACTCCAGCTCTTTTTTGGATTGTGTAGCTAAGGTGGCAGTAGTTATGTATTTATTGTATAGCTTTTGGTGGTTTTATGTACGCACTCACGTATTGTATAATAGGTTTTATTTACATGAAATCCAGAATAGCCTGTTTTTGTATGTTGCATGAGAGTATGTAAGGTATCCAGGGTATATGATTGCACATCACGTTGTTTCCGTCGCATGACCACCATTACGCTTTGAATGTGTCCCCATACGACGTCTACATGATGTATCCCTGGTGATGCAGGCACTGGTCTTCTTCTGGGGGCCGCCGTCTGTGTCACGGGAGCATGTCACAGATATAATAATTGGTATGATGTTTTGCACTCATGCAAATAAATGCTAAAACAACATACATACCATAGCATTCACATTTATAATTATAATGATAATGATTTGACATTGTTAATAATAAAAATGACTTTGATAGAAATAATAATGATATTGAAGGTGATATTAATGACATGAAGAATAACTACGAATAACTAATGAACAATGAAATTTTAGTAATAGATATTGATAAGAATAATTAATAAAGATAAAATGGCATATGATATATATTGAATGATGTATTAAATAATGCATTATAGATAATTGATATTATATTTCAACTGTTATTATTACATCATGAATATGTTAATGAAATTTTTTATGATGTTATTTGATTATTATATTTACATTAAGTGATATACTAGCACCACTGAGTTTTATACTCAACATTTGTCAATTGATAAACGTAGGAACAAGTAAAGCAGGGGAGCCAAATCGTTAGTGACAGTAACTAGATATTTTAATAAGCTATTGGTAAATGAGTTTGGATTTCCTCATACTTCTATTTCTGTAATAGTCGTGCAACTACTAAAATAAGTACTTAGTAGTAATTAAAATTATGATTGACGGTATTTTTAAATTATTGATAATATTAGTAATTATAACAGTAATGACTTATGATGATCCTTAAATATGTAAAATAATGATGTGTGTATGTTAATAACTTTAATAAGGTGATGTTTTAAACTATGATAGTATGATAACACCTGGGAATAATAATGGATTGGATATAGTTGACAGACTGTATGCATGATATAATATATATATATATATATCGCACATAATCATAAATGTATAGAATCCTTTGTAGGATGATTATTGATTTTCTTGAATAGAGAATTAGTAATCATACTACGGAAGCATGTTACGCAGTTGAAAGACGTGACAAGTGCACATTATATGACTTTTTGATGTGTGACACATGTCATGTAACATGTAGCATATGTTACATGACATGTGACACACTTCATCTTTAGGAAGCCAAAATCCATATTACTATTACATTTTTGGCTCTCCTATCTTGTTTTCTATAAATACTCTTTGGCTATTTCATAGAAAATGATCCAAATTTGGAAATTTTAGGCAAGACTCTAATAAAATTACTCCTCACTTAATTAATCATATAATTAATTACTTAATTAGATGATTAGAGATAAATTAATCTCACTTAAATCTCTAACAACTTCTAAAATCAAAATTAGAAACTCATTAGCATTAGTGAGTGAATTGAATGCTCTTCTCTTCTTCTTGTTTTCTTTAATTTTTATCATGGATTTGGTTATTTTGATTGATTTTGCTTGTGTTTTGAATGTTATAGTAGCATTAGAGTCATCCTATGACTCTATATGATTTGTAACAGTCATACACTTTGCTATTGTCTAAGCTATCTTTCATGATTTTACCAAAAATCATGAATTTCTTCTTACTAGGAGTTAGACATGTGATACACATCCTACTATATGTGGCATAAATGTTAGATTTCTAATGATATATGACAACATCTCTATGTATGTAGCATACATTATGCCCATATTTTCTAGAAATCTTATTTTTACTTCAAAATTCACTTATTTTTTAATTAAACAGAAGGCATTAGTAACATTTATGACTTTATAATAGTCTAAATAATCTAAAATCATCAAATATTGATGGGTTTTGTATCATTTTAGCTTTAAAATCAATTTTTAAATTAAAATGTCATTTTAATTTGATTCTAATGCAAATTGATGTGATTGAGTTTTGATTTGGATGTTTAATTAATCTTCAAATGATAAATGATTGGAGTTTTCTAATTTATTTCTCATGATTTATTAATTGATTTTTACTTAAAAATTAATTTTCTTCATTATTTTCAATTAAATGTCATTTAATTGATCTTTATTGCAATTTAATATGATTGGGATGAGATTGAATGTCATTTATTCCTAAATAATGTCAAATGATTTTATGATCTTTCATCTCATTTTTTCCATGATCAATTTTCATCAATTTTGCTGTAAAATTGATTTTTCAATTTGATTTCAATTTAAATGCAATTTGAATTGCTTTTAATATAATATGGATAATTAAGGATTAATCGAAGAAATTAAATTGAGTTTAGATGATGTTATGATATGATTCTAAAAGTTTTATAATTGTTCTTATGATATTTTTATGATACAGATTATGTATTTTGCCTAAAATATGTTTTAAAATCTATGATGTATACTATACATTATTACTATTCACACAATATATGGCACACAACTTTACTATTTTATGCAACATGTGTTGGAAGGTCATTAGATATATGACACATGTTGTATTTTACAAAATCCAAAATAGTGATTTTTCATCTGAAAATCATTTTTAATCTTATTTTAAGCTTTTTGGGATCTAATAATATTAATTTAAGTTTATACATAGCTTAAATTAATTAAATTAAATTTTAAAATCATTTTTTACCAAAGAGTGTTTGATTATATTTATATCGCTCATGTTATTCGAGACCATTTGTTCCTTTATTTTTTGGAGTGGAGAATGCATTAATTAATGCCTATTTTTTATATTGATGAAGCTCTTTTATAATAGGATAAAAATTTATTTCTATTTTTACTTCCTCCTAATTTATGGATGATGATGAAAATATGTATAATGATTGATGATAATATGTATAATGATTGATGACAATGGATGATAAGTAATGATGATGCAATATTTTAATATTATAGGTGACAAAAACTTTTATTCAATTATAAAAAATAGTAAGTATAATATTTAAAAATATCTTTATCAAAAAATATAATTTTAAAAATTTCAAAAATCAATATTTTTAAAAAATTATGAATCTAAAAATGATATTATTTTCATCTTATTTTAAATATTATTTTAGATATTAGTATATGAATTAAGATTATTATTTAAAATTTAATAATATTTTTAAATTTTTATTTTAAATATGTGCTTGAAACTTCTAAAAAGTTTTATAGAAAAAAGAAGGATATTATTTAAAATTTTAAAAATAATATAAATAATTAATGATAAATTAAAAAAATTTTAAAAAATTATATAAATTTATTAAAATGATAGATATTATAAAAAAAAGATAATGAAGTATTTCATTAATTTACTTTCCCCAAAATCAACATGCATAGGCTCGCGTGACCGGTCTGGCCCGGCCTGCAGATCCAATCCGTTAGACGGCCCGTGTTAAATGGTGGGACCCTAACAACCGAAGATTGACATTTGGTTTCGTGCACTAACCAGAAATGACAGAACACAAAGCATCATCATTTTCATTTCAAAACCACCTTCTTCTTCTTCTTCTTCTTCTTCTTCTTCTTCTTCTCTTTCTTTCAATTAAATATATAAATAAATAAACTTTCCCTTCCTTCTCTTATCCAAAGTAAAAGTTTCGATTCGATCATTTTGGCCATTCTCCAATGTTGCAGCCTCAACATCAGCAGTCTCACCGTCCTCGCCGACGCTGTGAAGGCACCGCTATGGGCGCTATCGTACTCGATCTCCGCCCTGGCCTTGGTATTGGCCCCTTTTCTCTCGGTAACAATAACTTTCTCTATTTACCCTTATCAATTCTTATAATTTTTTTTCTTCTTATTGTTTTCTGAAAGATATTCTATTCTGAATTCTTATTTTGGTTTGATTTAAGGGATGCCTATTTGTGAGGCTTTTGCACAAATTGAGCAACAACCTAACATATACGACGTTGTTCACGTCAAGTACTATGATGAGGTTGGTTGGTTGGTTGGTTGGTTGGTTAGTTATTTTGGGTTTGAATTAAATTGTCATCGATTAATTACTTATGGTCATGTAATGCAGGAACCTCTTAAACTTGATATTGTTATTAGCTTTCCTGATCATGGTTTTCATCTTCGCTTTGATCCTTGGTCCCAGGTACGTCAAATTATTATTTTCAATTTCAATTTCGCTTTTTTCAGGTCCTTTTTTCCCGTTTGTTTTGTATTATTCATAATTGATACTCAATCAGACAGTATGTTCCTTCTCTTTTGTTATTTTATTATTTTTGCAGTAATTTTTATACTGATAGTTATTTTCCCCTTCTTTTTTTCAACTTTGTATTATGTTAGAGACTGCGGTTAATCGAAATTTTTGATGTTAAACGCCTTCAAATGCGCTATGCCACTTCTCTTATCGGGTAAAACTATTAATTCTCTTCTATTTTTCTTATTTATTTTATTTAAAAATTAATTGTGCTTTGTTTATGCATTATATGATTGACTGTTATCGTTTTAACAATCAGGGGACCATCTACTCTAGCTACTTTTGTGGCTGTTTATGCTCTTTTTGGTCCAACTTTTCCTGGAATTTACGACAAAGATAGAGGAGTTTACACTCTCTTCTACCCGGTATGTTTGTTGGGAATTTTAGTCAGTTTATCAAGTATATGTATTTTCTAGCATGCTAGTGATTTTACAGTTTATTTTGGTTTAGGGCCTGTCCTTCGCATTTCCTATCCCTGGTCAGTACACAGATTGCTGCCATGATGGAGAAGGTAATATAAAGTATTTCACTCTTACTAAATTCTTTTATCAATTGTTATGTTGGAATTCATCTTTTTCATGAAAGTGGAACTGCCATTGGAATTCATTAGTATTTCACTCTTACTATTTTCTTTGATCAATTTTTATATCAGAATTTTTTTTTTATGGCAGCGGAACTGCCATTAGAGTTTCCTGATGGCACTACGCCGGTGACCTGTCGAGTGTCAATATATGACAGTTCCACTGACAAAAAAGTTGGTGTTGGAGCCTTAATGGATAAGGCTTCTTCGCCTCCATTACCTCCTGGCAGCCTGTACATGGAAGAGGTGCACGTTAAGGTTTGTCATTTTCTAAATGAATCTGTGCTGTTCTTTTTCTATCATAATTTATCTTCTTTTTTTTTACATTTATGTTATCTACTGATATTTATTTTATCAACATGTCAATATTATAATCTGGATTCATGATTCTTAGTTATAAGAGGTTAATTATTTACTTCCTTACTATTGTGTTTTGTTCAGTTTTTAATTTGATCTTGATGCCTGCAGCTAGGTGAAGAGATATATTTTTCAACTGGGGGGCAGCATATTTCTTTTGGTGAATCGCCACAGGTGAATCTTAATTTTGTGTGGTTGAACTCTGATGTTATCGTCTTATTGGGTGTTGGCCTTATTTGACCGTACACCACCCATATGTGATGTTTTTTCTTATGGAATTTGTGGAAGCTAACCATGTCAACACAAAAATTAGTTATGCTTAAATCATTGCAAAATTGGATTTTGATTTTTTTAGGAGGAGAAGCTAAAGCATTTAACCTGCTTTAGTTTGTTTCCAATAAAAGAATTGAGTTTCATGGTGTAGGTGGGCATCCATTGATATGTAGGATCACAATGCAATTGTTTTGTTGAGACTACATTGCCAACGAGTCAAGCATGAACAATCAAGAAAAGCTAAAGTCTAACCACCAAAGTGATAAGGTCTGATCATTTTTATATGATTGGACCAAAACCCACATGCTGCCATGCATGGGGGCTCGTTGTTCTCGTCTCATTTTTTCTTCTGCGTGAATTTCTTCAATTTCTAATTTCTAATTTCTAATAGGGTATTGGAGTGGGCTTGGTCTATTTCTTTTCCCTATAAAAGTTTAGTCTTCATATGTAGCCACATTTCAGTCTAGTTACAATCCCAAGTTTCAAGGACATTTTTAATTTTAAGCGACAACTAGGCATTAAAGTTGAATCATAGTTGACTTGCAGAAAGTGTTGAGAATTTCACATTGCTGACAAATTGAAAGAACTAATAGTTAATAAATATTATAGTTTAACTGTCCAAGTGATGTAGTTGGCGTTTGATCAAGGCCCATATTCTATGCACGTTGGCTCTTTGCACTATTTTCATTTCTTTCATTCCCTTCTAGTCAGTTTATCTAATCGCCTGAATTTAATATCTAGTACATTGTATCACTCACGTGGTCTCCTCTTATTGCAGGATGTATGGACTGAATTAGGTCGTCCTTGCGGTATTCATCAAAAGCAGGTAATGAAGTTTCTTCTTCAAGATATCTTGACTATTACTGGCAACTCGTTTTAATAGAGAAATTAGGAACAAATAGCTGTTTAAAACGTGGGAGTCTGCCTGACCTAGTAAGCATGGTTACAATAGTTTGCTTAGTTTGACTCATCATATATACAGCAAGACAATATATGTGCATTGGTGCTGGATCACTACTGCTACTATCAAAGAATTTAAAAAAACTATTAAACTTTTTATGCTTTTTCCCAGATAATGCATATCCTTTGACATAGACCTGTGCTTCTTGTTGCAATGTATACAGGTAGACCAAATGGTCATTCATTCTGCGTCAGATCCTCGTCCACGGACAACTCTTTGTGGCGATTACTTCTATAATTATTTCACTCGTGGCTTAGACATCTTATTTGATGGACAGGTGTTAATTTCTCTCCACGTTCTCTCTTTCTGTCCCTCTTCCATTCATTTCATTTTTGTTGTGTTGGAGCATGAGTTGGTTGGAAGGGTATGTAGTATCTTTGTTAGTTGCTGTATGCTGATAAGCATTTTTGTTTTGCAGACTCATAAGATCAAGAAGTTTGTTTTGCACACAAACTATCCTGGTCATGCAGATTTTAATTCATACATAAAGTGCAACTTTGTCATTCAAGGTTTATTTATTTTAGGAAGAATTTCATTTTGAAATTTTTGATGGGTAAACTGATAAATTAATTTTCATTTCTTGGTTACTTTTGGTCTTGTCTGAAGTAAATAACTCGAAAAACATTACACCAAGCACAAAGTGGGACCAAGTTAAGGTATGTCTAAACATTGATTGTTTTAAATTCGTTTGGTTTTCTTTTTCTTCCTTACTGTCATACTGATAAACTTTCTTGACAACTTTTAACTGATTACATAGCCAACTCAACTATTTTATCATCTTAGGAGAATGCTTTAAAGCTATCATCTTTTTTTTTTTTTAACAACAAAGTTTTTGAGCACTCTGTCTGATGCTCAAACTTTTTTTCTTGGTCTTTGGGATTTACATAATAATTTCTTTTACTTTTTTTTATATTACAAATTCATCTAGTTTCTTTGTCCTTCTTTTCTTAGGCTGGGAACATCTATATGTGCAATTAATAAAATTCTTTAGTTGAATCTACTCATGTGTTATTTCACAGTTTTCTTTCTGTATGTGTGGTATCAGTGTTTTTAATTCTCTCTTCTCCATTGGAGAAGATTGTTATGACAGAAGATTATTTACCTCTTCAGGAAATCCTTGGAGACTGTGGCCGAGCAGCTATCCAAACACAGGGTTCTACAAGTAATCCGTTTGGATCTACATTTGTATACGGCTACCAGAATATTGCCTTTGAGGTGAGTTATTAATATGTATATGATTCAATATCACATTCTTGATTAAAATAAGCTGATGTTATGAACATCTGAATTCTGCAAGTTTCAAAGGTATTAGTTGATGCTTACTGTATCATGTGTAGTTGCCTTTTGACTGTATCCATTTTGATGTAAACAGGTGATGAAAAATGGTTATATTGCAACTGTGACTCTCTTCCAGTCATGATTTCTTTCTTCTCTGGTAAATCCTACCATATATATTCACTTCCTGTTAGATAAGTCTTTTATCTGCTTGAAACCCATCGAACAAGTCAACTGATGCTACCACCGGAGAGGGCAATTGGTATAATTGTTTTTTTGCCTGACCTTGGACCTGTGTCTTGATCTCTTACATAAGAAATCTGAGGGGACTTGTTCCTGTAAAGAGTTTCCTTTGTCAATTAATCAGTTCAAGTCACTACATGTTTCTCAAGTGGGAGCTTTTAGAATTCAAAGTGTGTAAGGCGAAAATGAATTTCAGTTTTCTAAGAGTGGCAAGTGGAAAATTAGATTTTGAATTTGTTCTGTTCACTTTTATTAGAATAGGTGTGACATCTGTTACAAAATCTTATTTAAGATGTTTGAAAAAGGTTCATCCGAACACCATATTTCATGAAATTCTCTTGGGGTAGTTAATAAATGTTAGCTAGGTTTGTGGAGATGAACCCAATCCAGGGCAACTAAGCCTTGATCTCAATTGAATTCATAAATGGAAATTAAATGCATAAATTTACTAAAGAATTTGTGCGTCGAATACCATGTTTTCATTTGGTTTAATTTTGTTAATGAAATTGATTAACATTGTCATGTTATGTTAAGTGAGATAACATGCTGGGAAAAAATGTTGGAGTCATGTAGCACAACTCTTTGCAGAATGATTTTTGTGACTTAGTAGCACTGCTTTTTATATGTTTTTGATTCTCTGTTTTGTTGTTGCTGTTGCTGCTGCTGCTGTTGTGTAGCTTGAAGACTTGCCAGGCGTGGGTGTATATTGTATAGTGGACTTTAGCATAAAGGAAAAAAAAAAGATTGCTCCCACCAATATTTACTTTGGAAGTGTAAATAACTGTATTTGCTTGGTTCATTGGTACATGCAGAAAACTTGTATCTAATACTCGGTAACTGTTCAACTATGCGCTTTGCTCGAGTGCATGATTTCTTATTGTTCAAATTCTATCCTCTTATAGCAAATTAAGTATCCAATCATTGAAATATTTCTTAGTTTTGGATGAAGTTATACTCAAGCCTAAACCACAAAGTCAATGCGTTGACTGCAGGAATTGTGGTGTTTATATAATTTTCTTTACTGTGGTTGGTTCAAGTCATGAAACATTCAAATACAGGATTTGAATTTGATGAATCATAGTAAAAATATGCACTCTACCCTATCTATTTGTAACAAGTTAGGGTACGGGTTCAGACGGATTCAGGTATTAATTGCTTATTGTTTATTATTGTATCCTGGATGGCAAGAACTCGTAGATTTCTTGTTGCTTGCACTTGTATGTTGCACTTCATCTCATCTGTGGTTCCTAGTTTAATCATTTGAATTCTTCTTCTGGTAAATGCTTTTAAATGAATTGTGAAGTTTTAAACCTAATATATAGGGGAATTTGTTTATGGATGAATATTTATTTATAAATGAAAAATTCTTCAAACGAAGTTGAAATAAATGGATACCATAGCTCTGCTCTTGTCATTTGAGAATGGATACGACCTTGACGTAGCAATGGAGAAATCAAGAGGTTGGAAGCCAGTCATATCCGTCGATGAAATCAACAGAAACAAATGGTTTGGCTTCTTCTTTTGTTAGCTCTCTAGACCATGACACCCTCCCTCCAAATTGAGCCCCTGGTCCTGAACATTTATACTGTCCATAAAATACAGTCCTGCAAGAAATTTCATGCAATAATTTAGTTTCAACCTATCTATGTGATGAATCTGTTTTCGTAGACTTTTTTTGATAAAATCCTGATAAATGTGACATTAGATAGATTGTGGGTTAGAATTATAAACAGATAAAAGTCAACTGTCCTCGTACATCAATAACAAAAACACTTACATTTCCCTGTTTTTATCTCCCCAATCGTACCAGCCGGTAGGAGTAATGATCTTGTCCATGTAAGTGTATGCGAAGACAACCCTGGAGAAAGTGCCCCAAGCTCTTCCCAGGTACAGCGCCCCTGAACCTGTCACCTTGCAATTGACAAACGAGAATCCTGTTTCCTCAAGCATGCTTTCCCTTTTCTGTGCTGTCAATGCCCCGAAACTATTTGCAATAGCGTGTAAATGACATTCTTCGTAAAGAGAGAGCCCGTTTCCGAATATAAAGTCCACCGAACCTTCTATGTAACATTCCTTGAAGTAATGTCTACCAATGTGATCGTAAAGCGTGTCCTGCCCTCCGATGAACTTGCACCCTATTAATGCTGCCGTGTCCGCGGATATTCGGAGCGCAACCGCTTGCTTTCCTAGAGCTCCTGAAGGTGGAGATGGAGCCTTGTTCTGCAATAAAAAGCTTGAAAAGTTACATCACTACTAGCTAGACTTCACTAATAGCGACAAAAAAGTCTCGTTATTTTGTAAGTTTTTGTTGCTAATTAAGCTTGGCGACAGAACCATGTCTCGCATTGTGGTTCAGAAAAGTATGTTTCCAATTTTTCTTCCTTTTTTTTTTGAAATTGTTGCCCAGAAAAAAGAAAGATAGATCCATACTTTTCCAGAAACAATTTGAAAACACTGCTATAACAAGCATGACAAGAACTAACCTTGAAGGTGATGTTTTTGGCAATGAAATAAGGAGAATTAACAGAAAATGTTGCAGAGCCATAAGTGCCCAAGTGATGTCCTCCTTGGTCCTGTTTGTCAGCTGTATCATCCCACTCAATAACGGTTTTATCAGCGCCAGAACCTTCCAATGTAATGTAGGCCATGCTTCCAGGAATCTGAATTTTCTCCCTGAGTTTCTCATTTCACACAAATATCAAACATGGAAACTTAACAATTTGAAAAAGGAAAAACCAAAAAAAATAATGTACATCAATCCAACAATCCAAGTGTTTGTTGGTTACCTGTAAATTCCTGGACCAATGGAGATAACCACCCTGCAGTTATTAATAACTGGTATGGAATTGATAGCATTTTTGAGGGTAAGAAAATCTGTTGACTTTGATTTTCTTTTACCAACTTTAATAGCTAAACAAGGTTTGAACTTGTTCTTTGCTTTCTGAAAGAGAGAATGCTTGAAAGAATCTGTTTGTTTAGCTTTTAGCCATTGAATATAAGCTTCTTCATCCACCACAAACCTATTAGAATGAGGCCCATTTGGCACCAATTCTGAAACGGCATTTCTAAACAATAATATCAAAGAAAGCAGCTTCAGTAACATGATTACATGTACTAGATGGTGATGCATTCGCTAGTTTTGGCAAAGAAGAAATTGAGCAAGAAACTGGAAAACTTGCAAATATAAGAAGATAAGAAGAAGAGAACAAAAATTTAGCCAAAAATAAAGAGAAGGAAGAGATGGGAAGAGCAGGAGAGTCTGACAAATAGTGGCGATATATGCATTGTCTGGTTTTTGTCACCATTCTCCAATTACAAGCAGAGACTTGCCAGTAGACTTTGCCATTTGTTGTTGTCTGTTACTGGTTTGTCTGCAGGTCAAAATCTGAAAACATCAATGCCGTAAAATATTATTACAAAATCCACAGACCCAAGCAAGAGGAGGTGAATGGCTATGCCCCTCTAATCATGGAAATAATTTATATATATATATATAAAGGAAAATAATATTATAGATATAAATTTTAACCTATTATTTGAGAATTTTATGATTTTGATGATGTTAGGGTTTTCAGCTCTTTCGTATGGATTTGATTTATTTATTATTTAGTTAAATTTAGACGGAATTTATTGAATTTTTTATGCATTAGAAAACAAATTATTTATTAGTTTATTTTAAGAAAATAATATATTTGTAAATAAAATTATAATAAATTACAAAAATTTATGATTCTATGAGTTTATTAGACTAAATGCATTTAGAATGGAGTTTAAACACATTTTTTATTCCTTTCATGTTAAGTTATTTTTAATGTGTTAAATATTTATTATGTATTTATTTAATTATATTAGCGTAATAGGAATAAATTAATTTAAATATATGATATAATTAAAAAAGCTTACGTGGAAAATATGAGTATTGAGGGTGAGATGGTCAAAGTAATTAAGAGGGTTGGGTAGCAGCAGCAGCTTGCAGTGTAAATAATTAATTAGGTTGGATTAAGATTAGATTAATGGAAACATTCCTCACTTGCTTCTCTTTCCTTTTCTTTTTAGTTTTAACTTTTTTTCCATTTTTGCTTGAGAAATAATCCTGATGAGAACTCTTTTAAATAATAACTCATTGCTTTATCATCCGTAGCTCCTGCTGCACATAATAAATTAGTTATAATAATTCAATAATTAATTATTATAAAAAATTAAAAATATATCATAGCAATGAAGATGTCTTGATTCAATTATTCTCATTATGCATATAATCCATATAATAATTTTATTAAATTTTTCATTATATATAATAATTAAATCAGATTTAATTATTATAATATATATAATATATATGTGTGTGTTTTGTTTTACAATTAAGAACATGTTTTGTATATAAAACAAAAGTTCGATTATTTTTTCTATGAATTATTATAACCTTATATTTACGCATATGCTTTTTAGAACAATCATTAATTTTATTTCAAAAAAAACGACTACACTTCATATATGTTCTTCTAATAATCTTGATGATCATATAAATCTATGAATTTTATAAGATTTATGAAATTGAACTTTCATATATTTTAAAATTTTTAAAATTTTACATTCTATTATTTGATTCAATAATAAAATTATAGATATTAATTATTAAATAAATTAGATTATTGATATTTTTGGAATCGAAATACAAATTTAAATTCTATTATTTATAATCAAATAATGAAATGTGGAAAATTTACCTCATAAATACATTTTCACATTTTCTCATAAGATTCAAAGAAAAATTAGAATTTAGAATTCAAATGTGACTCTTTCAAATCAAATTGAAATATTTAAATTTAATAAAATTTATTAATTTTATCATGTAAATTCTTTTGATCCAAATAATTATTTGACTGTGTAATTTTATCCTTTCATAATTTTAGAATCTTCTTATTTAAATGTAAAATTAATTTGTTTATATTTCTTAAAATCTCCAAGTAATGGCATCAATATAACTAATCAAGAATTAGATAGAGTTAAAAGAAGAACACAAAGATTTATAATGATTCAATCAACAAATAACTATATCTACTTAAATTAAAATTCTTACAATATGTTTTCAAAAATTACACATAAATTTTTATAATAATCAATAGAAAAAAAACACTCTCAATTACATCAATTTTACCTAATATATAAGCTTTCATCAAATCTTCCAACAACATACCACAAAATGAAGAAATAAGACAGTAACTCAATAATTCAGCAAACACAGAGATTTCTAATACATGAGCTTAGGGAAAGAAATTACTTGTAATTACAAATACCTAAGTATTTAATACTCTATAAGCTTGGAAGGACACTATCAACGCATCTAATGCAAAACTATCCATTACATAATGTTTTAAAAACTACAAAAAAAATTATATGTAAATTGCATATGTTCGTATGTGAGCTTAAACTAGTTGGACAACAAAGGGTTGTATGATCGTATGCCCCAGTAGTATGATCATATTATTATATTCAGCCCAACTTAGAAGACTTCAATCAATACAAAAAGGTAAGATATGAAGGTACCATAAATGATATGGTTCTAACATCATATTCTATCAAAACATGAATAAAAAATAAATTAATTTCCAAAAATAACAAATAAAATAATTGGTTAATAATTTTGTTAACATCAAAACTAAGATTAAAGACTCGTAAGGTTCAACAATCTCCTCCTTTTTTATGTTGACAAATCCTAAATGATTTTTTAATCAAAATTACCTCCCCCTAACTAATTGCAAACCTTGCAATTCACACTCCCCTTAACCATGTATTACCTATAATGCAAAATAAGTAACCAATGAGCTTAATTTTAATTAAATATATTCACCAACATCAAAAATACACATTTTATCATTAAAAACACATTCTCACACATGAAAATGTCAATAATACCAATAAAAATACATTTTAAAAATGCGTTAAAAGTTCATTTCATCATATTTTTCTCTCTTTGACTACATCAAAAATAAAACAAGCAAAAAATCAATTTATTGAAGTATATAACATAATTGATGCCAATTAAAATTAAAATATATATATCTTCATGTACGTCAATCCACACATGAAAGTGTTTGTAAAAATAATTTTTAAAATCCAATTTTAAACAATTTGAGCAGAATAAAAATCATGTTCAAAATGTAATCAACATCAAACATATCAAAAAAATCAACATCAACAATCTTGAATAATTATAATCAAGCAAAAACACAAATAATACATCAATCATCAATTATAACATATAACATAAAACTCAAAACCCCCTAATGAGGTTGAATAACCTTGTTCTTTCACTCTTCATTCTTCCAAGACAAAGAGGCTTCCTTTAATCTTATTACTTAAACATCTACACAATTTCCTCTTATAATCTTCAAGCAAATCTATAAAATAACTTCATCTCACTTTTGATACGAAATGTATTTGAATTCTTAAAGATTAACTTCATATGAGTCATTTGGAACATATTTCAAATGACTTAATTCAATAAAATATTTATAATTTAAATGTCAAACTTTCCATAATAATAACAGTGAGTATGGAAGGGTTTGTGTCATGTCTGCACACACATGGCTTGAACATTTTACAATTGCATTGCATCATTCGTGGATTTTTGATGAATAATGATTTATTTGATTTTAGTTTAGAGTTGTTGAATGCATTGATATGGAAGTTGATGAGTTATCGTGAATAAATAATTGAGGTAGATAATATGATATTTTATTATAACTGGAAGCATTAAGTTAAGTTAAGGTAGTAGGTGAATTAATTGGTTAGATATAATGGTATCGTAGTTAATTATCAAATTATGTTAAATTATTTTATTTATTAGCAATAAGTACGTGTTATTATTTGTCTAATAATTAGTATTAAGTATACAGGGTAACATGTTTAATTATTCACATGGAGTTATT
>CANYBF011332062.1:0-18007 GCA_948192965.1 Dalechampia spathulata | reverse complement strand
AAATCGTCTTCTCATCATTTCTTAATCCCGATATAATTTAACTATTATTCCACGTTATCACCCTATTTCGATCATATAGGGGATAATTTAAATTTCCTGAATTAAGAATTATTTTTATGCCAAAAATGAGGATGTGACATTTTCCCTTTAAAAGAATGAAAGGCCGAATAGTCCTAAATTGGGTAGCAACTTTGGATTCAAGTTTCTATCACATTCAATCATCTTTCCATCAATCATTAAGCATACCAAACCCTCTAAAAACCTTTAGACATCATTCAAACACTTCAAATAATAACTAAAGTGACATATTCCAAGTTATAAGTTAGGGATTAACATAATTTTCACACACTAAAATAGAAATCCATTTAGTTGCAACATATATCAAATTCAACAACTTAAATTTCCTATCTTTCATCATTCAATCCAATTCTTACATTTATACACAATCAACACAACCTTACAGTAACTCACTTCTTCATTTATGATATAAGAAAAGCATAAAGAAGAAGAAAAATACATGAAAAAGTGCATAGAACATGAAAGCAACATGAAAATCAAATTTTACTCATGATTTTACCTTAGAATGATGTTTTCCTTTAAGTTAGAATGCAAAAGGGAAAAAGAAGAGAAGAAGCCAAAACTTGGATGGTGTTAGGATGAAGAAACTAACTTATGCTTCCTCCTTAGGCAATATAAGACCAAATTTTTGATATTGATAAATAAGAACCATTCATGTTTTAACATTTGGTGAGCATTAGTTACTTTACCAATTTAATTCCTTCTTCTAATATCATTATTTTTACATCATTTTCATGTCATGATTACATAAGATTGCACTTATCATTCATCATGATGTTATGGACATAAATCATACATGTAGTATTTTCCAATATTAACCTTAACTTTTCATAGAATGCCATTTGCATCTTAGCTTACCATTTAACTCACCATTTCTTCTAGCTTCACTTTAACTTATATTTATACATTTTAAACTATACTTTATCATGCAATAACATGTTAAACATGCCAATGCATCATTTTACACATAGAAATTCCATCATAGAGATTCATCCAAAGCATTCAATAAAAGCATATCACGTTTGCATCTTTAGTGCATATTTACTTCTACAATCATCTTTTCACTTTCTTTTCATTTCTTTCTCTATCAATTCCATATCATATGAAATTCCTTTATCTATAAGGCATTTCATATCACATTCATCATGTCAAAGCATTCAAGCATCATATCTCATTCATGCATTTCATGCACTAATCAATCATTCACTATAATGTATGTATAAATGCATGTACACAAGGATGCTATGTGCATGGATGTGATAACTCTCTCTTTATAAAAAGAATTTCAATCCAAAATTTGAACCTAAATCTATAGGGATTAAATGGGGGTATTGTTAGCTTATCACTGATTCCTATTCCTAATTAATATCTTATCTTGAATGATGATTTGATAACACCTTCATTAAGGGAATTTGCTTATTCCTTAACTGCCTCACTTCTCTGGCTAATATCTTTACTGGTTCTTCTTTATAAGATAAATCAGGTTATATCTCTATGGATTTAATTGGAATAACATGAGAAGGATCCAATCTATATCTCCTTAAGATTGATACATGAAATACATTATGGATTTTGTCTGATTCTGGAAGTAAGGCTAATCTGTATGCTAACAGTCTCACTCTTTCCAAGATCTCATACGATCTAATGAACCGAACTTAATTTACCTTTTTACCTAAATCACATGATCCTCTTCCATGGAGATACTTTCAGGAATACTTTACCCCCACACTGAACTCTATATCTCTTCTTTTCAAATCTATATAAGACTTCTATCTATCTGAAGGAACTTTCAACTGACTTCTAATCAATTTCATTTTTTCTTTAGCTTCCTATACCAGTTTAGGTCCTACCAATCTTCTTTCCCCAACTTCATCCCAATGCAAAGGGGTTCTACATATTCTACTATATAAAGCTTCATAAGGAGCCATCTATGTGTTAGATTGGTAGTTGTTGTTATATGCAAATTCAATCAATGGTGAGTATGTTTCCTAGCTACCTTCCCACTCAAGTACACATGCCCGAAGCATATCTTCTAAAATTTGAATAATTCTCTCTGATTGCCCATCTTTCTGTGGATGGAAAGTAATACTAAGATACACCTTGGTACTCAATGCTTTCTGAAAACTCTCTTAGAAATGAGATGTAAATTGTGGATCTCTATCTGATATAATGGATGTTAGAACACCATGTAACCGTATAATCTCATGCAAATACAACTCTTTTAACTTCTCTTACCCATAATCCATCCGTACAAGTAATAAATGAGCTATCTTTATCAGCCTGTCAACTATAACCCATATGATATCATGCTTAGTTCATGTCAATGATAGACCTGTTACAAAATCCATCGTCATATAGTCTTACTTCCATTATGGTATAGGAAAAGGATTAAGCAATCTTATAGGTACTTGGTATTCTCCTTTCCCCTGTTGACATACTAAACATTGGGCCACAAACTCTATTATGTCTCTCTTCATACCAACCCACCAATAATGTTGTTTTAAATCCTGATACATCTTCATACTCCCGGGGTGATATGAATATCTTAAACTATAGGCTTCCTTTAAAATCTATTTCTTTAAATCTCCATTAGCTAATATGTATAGTCATGTACTATGCCTCAATATATCATCTTCAGCCAAAGTAAATAAAGTGATATTACCAGCTTGTACTTTCTTTAATTACTTCTAATATTCTTTATTGTGTATCACACACCCTTTGATCTGATCTGTCAAATTTAGCTTCACCTATAACTGCAATTAAGCTAGGATATAATCTAGTTACACTATTAGTATAACATTTAATTACTGAATCTCTTACACTAACATCAATGGTGATTATAGTAATGTAGCAAATATCTTTTGACTTAAGGCATCAACCACTAGGTTAGCTTTCTCTGGATGATAGCCTATTACATAATCATAATCTTTAATCAACTCTATCCACTGTCTCTATTTCAAATTCAACTCCTTCTGTATTCCTACATAGTTTAGGCTCCTATGATCTATATAGATGTAGTATTTCTAACCATATAAATAATGTTTCCAGATCTTCAAAGCAAACATAATTGTAGCTAACTCTAGATCATGGGTAGGATAATTCTTGTTGTGAGGCTTCAACTGTCTTGAGGCATAAGCAATCACCTTCTATTCCTACATTAATACATAACCTAACCCATTCAATGAAGCATCACTGTATATCATGCAATCCTTTATGGGCATCGATAAAGTCAACACTAGTGCATGTGTCAAACATTATTTAAAATGATCAAAACTTCTTTGACATCTATTAGTCCACTCAAAAAGAACATCTTTTTGCATTAATGTAGTCAATAGTGTAGTAATCATCGAAAACCCCTTATTAAATCTTCTATAATAACCAGCTAAACCCTAGAAACTATGGACTTCACTAACATTCCTTAGAGTTTTCTAATGACTTACTGCTTTTATCTTGTTAGGGTTGACTCTAATACCTTCTGTGGAAATGACATGCCCAAGAAAAGTCACCTGTTACAACAAAAAGGCACATTTGGATAGTTTTCCATATAACTATTTATCCCTCATCTTTTGTAATACAATCCTTAGATGTTCATCATGCTCCTCAATTCTTTGAATAAACTAGTATATCATCAATAAACATAACCATAAATTAATGTAGGCACTCCTTGAACATAGTGTTCATCAAAGCTATAAATGCTGCTGGTGCATTAATCTAACCAAAAAACATTACCAGAAACTCATAATGACTATAACAAGTTTGAAAAACTATCTTTGATATACTATTTTTCTTCACTGAGATGGTAACTTAATCTCAAGTCTATCTTTGAAAACACCATTGCATCTTTCAACTGATCGAATAAATCATTAATACGAGGTAATGGATATTTATTTTTGATAGTCACCTTAGTTGTCTGTCTATAATTAATACACAATCTTATGGTGTCATCTTTCTTCTTCATGAACAAAATAGGTGCACCTCAAGGTGATACACTGGGCTGAATAAACCCCTTATCCAGTAATTCTGTAACTGAGTCTTTAGCTCTTTTAATTATGTCGATGACATGCGGTAAGGAGTAATGGAGATGGGTTCAGTGCCTAGCATTATCTCTATCTCAAACTTAACCTCTCTCTTTGGTAGCAACCTTGGCAACTCTTCAGGGAATACATCTGGAAAATCACAGATTATGGGTATCTCTACTAACTGCACCCTTTTTGCTTGCTATCTACCAAATAAGCAAGTATGGCTTTACAACCTTATTATGGTAGTTTTTGAGCCACTATTGCTTAAATCAATCTAGATAAAATTACTGGTGCATAACCCTATATCTGAACAGTAGCATACTTTAGATGTTTGAATGCAACCATCTTCTATGTGTAATCCATTATAGCCTAATAATTCAATAACCAATCCATCCCCATAATAATATCATACTCCTAAAGAGGCAGCTTTACTAAATTGGATGAAAATTGCAAACTATGGATAACTAAAGGACATTGCTAATATATCCTATTAACTATCATGTCTTTACCTAAAGGACTGGAAACTGCAAGCAATCATGTAAATTCAATGTTTATGTATAAGTGTGAAGATCCCAGGTCAAACAATACCAATGTATCTTGATCAGAGATAAGGAAATTACCAATAATAAGATCAGCAACTCGTAAGTTATCGCTTTATCTTAAACTGTAAACTTTGGTTGGAGCCTCTACTGACTGATTCATTAATCCCTGACTACCACCTCGGCCTCTACTTCTACCATGATCTCCACTTTGGGAAGCATTGGAAATAGTTATAGCTATCAAGTTCTACTAGTACCCACCTTCAAACATAATATGTACTGGTATAATTCAATGTATAATGCAATCTCATAGAAAATGTCTCATATCACCATATCTATAATATAGATATATACTAACTCTATAAGCATGATAATGGGTATGACCATAGATACAAGACTAACTTTATCCAACTCCCAAACTACCATGGCCCATAGGTCTCTCACTCTATGCTCAACAAGGCAATAGTGGTCTATATCCCATTAATTAAGCTGTAAAGGAGCCTCAAAACTTACCGACTTTCTAAAAGGATCTTTGGAACTATCCAGCTCAAGCATTCTCCTCTTCCTTGATAATACACTCTTGATTTAAAGCATTAGCCATCAAAGTAGAGAAATCTTCATAGTTGAACCCATGTACCAATGCTCTGATCTGAGGAGTTAGTCCTTGTTCGAAACTCTTACATTTATCTCTTCTTGTAGTAAGGATGCTTGTAGCATAATAAGCTAGTCTGGTGAACTCTCATTCATATTCAGCCATAGATATGTTCCCCTATTTCAAGCTAAGGAGCTTATGCAATTTCTGATTTGTGCAGGCTGAAGGTACATATTTTTATCTAAACTCTCTATAGAAATCACCCCAGGTTAAAATTGATGGATCAACCATACTATATGGAATAGTCTTCCACCATTCGTAAGTATCATCCTAGAGTAAAGAGATAGCATACTCAAATGCTGAATTAGGGTAGTTTAATTATCGTAGAACCCTCCTAGTCCTCTTGAGCCATATCTCAACAATATATGGATTAATAGTCTTAGAAAAATCAATAGCTCCATATGCTCTCAGCTTCTTAAAATCTTTCTTGCATACATCTTTAACTACTATTGGAGGCAAAGCTAGAATTACAGTAGTAACCTGTCCCTATAAAGATATGAGAAACTAAGCAAACTGCATAACTATAGGGTTAATAGCAAATATGGCTAGTTACTCTATAGGAGGCACTCTTTCTCCCTGTTCACTCTACTCAATTGGTCCTTACCAGACCTTTACCTTCATACCAGCCTCTGACATGCCCTCTTAAGGATTAAAGTTACCCCTACCTTCCTCACCAACAATAATTGCTTTATTTATCATAATATCTAATTTGTAAACATACACATGGATCATAACAATTAGCAGCAGTAAGGACTAACAATACTCCTATTATGCAACTCATTAACCTTAAGCAGTAATCACATCATGCAACAATCATAAGTCAAGCTAACCTTAGCTTTGATACCATTAAAATATGTCATACCCGATCTCGATGTAGTACTCTCCCATACAATAACTAATGGTCCCCTAAGCAAGGAAATTATAAATTATCCTACAAGGGATTTGTATAATTTTTTTTCATTTTCAATTTATTTAATTATATCAGATAATATGTACATGTAATTTGATGATACCATTCATAATATAAATTCATTAATTGGATATCATAAGCATATAAGTGAGAAGTCACTATTTTAAGACCCTATGTAAGGTCATGAAGTGAATGGCATAAACCTACTACCACTTTCCCCTTATCGATAGCTTACGAAGAAGTTTGAGTCTCGTTAGTAGAACCTGTAACATTTCCATTTCATGTCCATTCAGTAAGGTCATTAACATATTACACTTGGTTTATCATTATAAAGAATCCATGTCCATTATAACATGTAACCATAATTCAACTTTGATTCATAATGAGCATTTAAGCACAATATCATCTTACAACATTTCACACTTCATAAGTAAAAGTTATTCATGCCTTTCATACAACATAAGTCCTTAAACCATAATTTCATTTGTCAAGTGTATTCATACATCATTAACTTTCTTTTGAATATATGGTTAGCCATTATCCTCATACATACCATTATACACCTTTGCATTCAAATATAAGTGCATATATAAGTCATACACATGCATATTAGGATGTAAGTCAAGTATTTAGTACATTGAAGCATGTACAAGACTTGTCATAAGATATACGAACATATAGCATTACCTTTGTTTCATGCTGCTAAGTTTGTATTCTTATGCATAATGAATAATTATAAGGTCTAGGTATGTATAACATCAAGTTTAGAAGACTAAGGTGTCCATTCATTAAAGTGCCAAATCATACAATGTAAGTTACTATTCATTTGGTCATTTGCACTATTCATTTGGTCATTTTTACTATTTATATGGTCATTTTTACAATTTGTATGGTCATTTTTACTTTATGTTTCTTTCTTCTTTTATCTTATATACACATGCCACTATGTACCCCTAATGGCCATCTTATGAATTATGAATGACACTCACTTTTAGCCCATCATCTTATGTACATCTCAAGGTATTCAACCATACAAATAAAGTACCAAAACTTACATATTTAAGGCATACAGCATAAAGTTGTTGAAACTAGAAAGTGCAAATACCATTTTTGCATGTACTTGGAATAATTGAATTTTTAAGCGATCTTCTTGGCCTTTAACATATACAAGCTATATACCATCAATAAATAGACTCATCAAGGGTTCATTCAAGCTATAGTATGCAATTTATTTCATCCATTAAGGCTTCCAAAACTAAAAAGGTCACACATCATGAAGTAATTGTCAAAATGCATTATTTTGCATATAATATAGCATACTTGCATGAATCTTGCATAAAACATGCATAAACTTGCATAAATTTACCTCTTTGTCTCTTATTGAATAAGGAACATACATATCTTGAGTCTCACATGGTAATTAGCATGCAAACAACCCATACAGGATGACTTATTACATATGTTACACTAAAATGCACATTTTCAACATACCACTAACTTGCACAATCCTTTCCCCTATCATAACTTAATCATATTACCAGTGTTAATGCATGAACATGTTTTCCTAATACCTATCCATAAGAAATATTTCCAAACTTAAAATTACACATTCACACCTTGCATAATACACAAAGTTACACCACTTGTACATAAAGGTGGACAAGCTGCCTTATAGGTGCTTTTATACATACCTTAGTCATTTGACTTCCAAACCACAATAAAGTCATGCCATACTAAATGCGAATATAAATATACATGTTACACACAAATTTAGGTCAAATTAGCTAGCATACAACACACACATACCTACACTCTAACGTAATATGCACACACCATACTCAAATGACACACTTGTTGCCTCCTAAATGAGCATTTTGGCCTATTCATGCCATAACTCACCTTTGCATGCAACCAAACCTCATTTTCATCATCTAAACACATCATCCAATCATATTTTCACATAAACTCAAGGGCTACATAATTCTACCCCTTAAAAGAATGAAAGGCCGAATAGTCCTAAATTGGGTAGTAACTTTGGATTCAAGTTCTATCACATTCAATCATCTTTCCATCAATCATGAAGCATACCAGACCCTCTAAAAACCTTTAGACATCATTCACACACTTCAAACAACAACCAAAGTGACATATTGAAGGATTACAAGTTAGGAATTAACATAATTTTCACACACCAAAATAGAAATCCATTTGGTTGTAACATACATAAAATTCAGCAACTTAACTTTCCTATCTTTCATCATTCAATCCAATTCTTCCATTTACACATAATCAACACAACCCATTTATGATGTAAAAAAGCATAAAGAAGAAGAAAAATACATGTAGAAAGTGCATAGAACATCAAAGTCACATGAAAATTGAACTCTACTCATGATGTTACCTTAGAATGGTGTTTTCCTTTAAGTTAGAATGCAAAAGCAAAGAAGAAGAGAAGAAGCCAAAACTTGGATGGTGTTAGGATGAAAAAACCCACTTATGCTTACTCCTTAAGCAATATAAGACCAAATTTTTGACTTTGATAAATAAGAACCATTCATGTTTTAACATTTGGTGAGTATTGGTTACTTAACCAATTTATTTCCTTCTTCTAATATCATTATTTTTACATCATTTTCATTTCATGCTTACATAAGATTGCACTTACCATTCATCATGATGTTATGGACATAAATCATACATGTAATAGTTTCCAATATCAACCTTAACTTTTCATAGAATGCCATTTGCATCCTAACTTACCATTTAACTCACCATTTCTTCTAGCTTCACTTTAACTTATATTTACACATTTTAAGCTATACTTTATCACATAATAATATGTTAAACATGCTAATGAATCATTTTACACATAGAAATTCCATCATAGAGCTTCATTCAAAGTATTCAACAAAAGCATATCATATTCGTATCTTTAGTGCATATTCACTTCTATAATCATCTTTTCACTTTCTTTTCACTTCTATATGGAATTCCTTTATCTATAAGGCATTTCATATCATATTCATCATGTCAAAAGCATTCAAGCATCATGATCATCCCTGAAACGATAGTAGTTTTAATCACTACTTTATTGCAAGCATACAGATTATTGTAGCAAGATATCGATCCCACAAGTATTTATTGTCTATCCACCACTACTTAAATTTTCAATCTATTTAAGCAGCAATAATGGTTTGGTATTTGGAAGTAACTATTTGCAAAGGTAAGTAAGTAATGAGGTAAGCTGAACTTAGAGATACGAAGGTGAAACAATGGTAAGAAATATAGGATTTGAGATCTTTATCTCCAAGTTAGGATGCCAGTCATGTGCTTATTACTACCTAAGATATCTTATAGCATTGATAGCCCTCTCTCAAGGTGAGACCAACTAAACTTCTGATTAATCTCAGATCCACTTAGTCACTATCATAGTCCTCTAATTAGGGAAGCTAATAATCAATCATACAAGAGTTAGGAACATGTAGATCTCTCATACACATCTACCTAACTAGAATGAATAAGCATTCCACAATCCAACTCTCATTGCAATTACAAAGCATAAGAAATTGTTTAGAAAACTAACCTTTAGAATTGAACATCTCTCAATGAACAAGCATTCTACAATCCAACTCTTACTGCAATTGTAAAGCAGAGATTTTGTTTCTAAAGTCAATCTTTAAAATTAAACATTCATAGTAATATTCAGACAAGCACAATGTTATCCCAATAATGGATCTCAGAAATCAAACCCAACTCAAAGTACTTAGTCACTCATGGCTATGAGAAATACAAGAAGAAATGAGGAACAAAGAAAAATACTATACAAAACTTTACCCTAAGGAGTGGACTGTTGATTTCTGCAGATGGTTTTCTCTACCTTAACCCAAGATGCCATCCTCCTTTTATGCTTTTAATGGGGGTCATCTAGCTTTAACTTCAATTTGTTTATATCCTTGCCCATCTTGTTGATTTCTTTGCCTATGAGGTCTCCATTAAAGCTTTTTGTTTTTGTTCCCCCCATGGATCCCATTTTCCCACTCAATCTTCTACAAATTTCATGCTTTAAATGACTCATAATTGAGAAGTCATGATCATGACTTGCTTGTTTGATGGTGCTCGGGCTTTCTTCCTTCTGTCACGATCATGACTTTGAATGTCACGATTGTGACTTACTCCTTTAAGTCCTAAAATGCTTCATTTCTTTTCTAACGCTACACATTCAACAAACTCATCAAATTCTACTAAATCAAAGCAAAAATGTAATAAAATGAACATCAAACACTAACTACAAGCGACTAAACAAGCATGCAAATTGACATACATTAACATCCCCATACTTAAATCTTTGCTTGTCCTCAAGCAAAATAAAATAAATAAAACTTACAAAATAAAGAAATTATGAAATACTCATGATATGGCAATTTGCATTCATTAGTTTGGACATCCTTAACTAGTAATCACTCCTCTTTATGTAACTTTGTCATAAAATTAGCAAATCATTAGGTGTTGAAAAACTTAAAGCGTTTAACTTAGATAATCAAGCTCAATCATTCACATAATTGCACTATCGAACACAATACAACTCCTCATCTTTTTTTTAGACATGAAGTGTGAGTAATTCAATTTGACTCTTATTCGAGAGGTAAGTTTTTCAGCTCGAGTATCCCATGCTTTTGGCGATGATCCCCTGTTACTTAATATTCTACCTACGCTCGAATGGCTACTAGCGCTGCTCATATCACTAGGGCCAGTTTCGGGCACCCCTAGCGATAGCATGATAGTTAGCCTTTTTGCCCTTTTCAGCTTTATTATTTATTTTTAT
The DNA here is from genome assembly GCA_948192965.1 of Dalechampia spathulata. Taxonomy (NCBI): domain Eukaryota; kingdom Viridiplantae; phylum Streptophyta; class Magnoliopsida; order Malpighiales; family Euphorbiaceae; genus Dalechampia; species Dalechampia spathulata. The sequence continues at coordinate 6,987 of CANYBF011332062.1, read as the reverse complement.
TGTGTTTTTTTTTATTTTTCCTTCGTCATTTTCTCATTATTTTACACACATCACATATCTCAACAGTTTCTAATAAGTTATACTCTATTCGATAATGTAGTTATAGAAGGATTAAGCTTATTATATAGACTAAACATTTATACCTTTTACAATATCTACTAATTTGCTAAGTTTATGAGAAAGTTTTCAAAATCAGTGTGATTACGAGTTATTTATGTCCATCTTCCAAATACGCAAGCCCTATATAAGTAATCCCATTTTCTCAAAACACACACATTCACTCCTGAAGACATATGAAGTAAAGCAAACAGTTATGACAAAAAAATAAAAAATAAACAAAACAAGGCAAGCAAAGCAAATACTCACATCCCCACACTTAGAGAACACATTATCCTCAATGTGAAGGTATGTAGCACAATGCAAACATAAGAAAAACACAAAAGATAGAGAGGAAAACACATAAATTGCAAAGAGAGGGTTGGAATTTCAGTTGCCTGGGGGTGGAGGTGAATTTGGTAGCGAAGGAGTTAGAGAAGGCACATTGATGCCAAAGAGCTCAAAGAATCTCAACATTTTTCTTTGCTGATAGTGTTGTTCTCTATGTATTTTTATGATTGTAGCTTCCACTCTGGTGAGGCAGGCAGCATTCTTAACATTGCCCTATTCAATCCTCAACAGCAGCTCCACTATTGTGTTATCTGCTATAGCTCCTGCTGCTTGTGGGTGATCCTCCTGCCCCTCATGGTGTTATTGCTCTTGTATCTGTTCCTCCTCCTCAGCAATACCTTCCTCTTCCTCCTCATCCTCATTATCAAATTCTATATCAAGGTGCCTCTAGTTAACACCATCTCAGTTGCCATAGGCTTTGAATTGTGCACCGCGCTTGTAGGTGAGCCCTGCATCCTGTAAATACTTAGCAGAAAATCTCTCGGATGGTAATAGGGTTAAGTTGGACATCTCAATGTCAAAATAATTAGCAATAGTCATAATCACATGTCCTAATCCTAGCTTCCTACTATTCAGTCTCGTCATCCATTGGAACCCTTTCATAAGGTGAAAGATAGTGCAGTAGGGTTGGTCATTTAGCATGCACCACCTGGGAAAGAGTTCCTGAATAGATACTTTATTGTTTTCTATCTTAGCAAAGACAGAGACCGCCATATACTTATGCAGTAAAATAAGGACAGGGTCCTTGATGAGAAGGTTAGGAGCATTGTGGGCATTATAGAGTATTTGGCCTCCTGTGATTTCATTCCAGAAGCCCTTGGATCTAAAGTCAGCATGTGAAGAGGTTAGCCCTGATTAAGGGAGGTATAAGACGTCCTCAATCATTTGATATGTCATCTCCATAGTTTTCCCCCTCAACATAAATTTAATTATTCCTAGCCTATTGTTCACTATCTCACAGGTCATGTAGAACTTATGAGTGAGTTCCTTGCAAACAGGGTGCTCATTAATAATAAAATTGCCCCATCCCATCTTAGAAGTGAATGCTTTCAAGGGGGTTAGAGCCTTAAGCTTATCCATCAAGTTCCAATCAAAATAATGAGAGAGGATGAGTTATTTCTTACAGATTTGTTTGTATTTCCTACCCTCTTTTAGTTAACGGATTGGAAATGGGGCTCCATATTGCTCTACAAGGTTTGGGTATGAATGTGAGGATGCTGAATTTTACCCTTGTCTTATGGATGTTTAGCAATGTGCTTAACTCTTCGAGACATCCTGCAAATAAAACTAAATCAGTTTCAATCACGGAGCAATACAATAAGTTAGAGTACAAGTTAGGCTAGGTCACGATCGTGACTTTAGAAGTCTGCTTTCCCCCCTTTTTATCATTCTTGCAACCAACAGTAAAACTCATAATCAAAAGGCAAAATCACAATCTAAATGATGATTAACATAAAATAAGAATGCCCAAATCAACCTCAACACATTACAATTACATTCCGCAATTAAAACCTAGATTTTCAAAATCCAGCATTTAAGAACAAGAGAGAGAGGGAAGAGGCACTTACTTATGAATGGATGATGATTGAGGGCAAAGATGTAGAAAAGCCAAGTAATTTGATGTGAAAATGATAAGAAATTAATAGAAATCGAGTTTAGGAAGAAGGGGGAGCGTTTGGGATTCTTGCGTAAGTGAGGAGTTATGTTTTGGAAGGAAACTTTCTCTTTTATACTAAAGAAAATTCTAGAAATTCGGGTGTTAAAGTTGCTGTCACGATCATGACTTGCCTTTGAAAAATTTTTTCCTCACTTTGCTTAAAAATTTTCTATAATGATCGTGACTTGCCTTAGAAAATTTTCATTTTGCCTCATTTTGTTTACCAAACATTCTATCCCGATCATGACTTACAATGTCACGATCATGACTTACCTTAGACTTCAAATTCTTTGGCTTATCACATGCTCAACCTTCTTGTCACATCCGCACTAGAGACCCTAGTAGTTTTGTACTAGTATGTATGAATGATAGGATGTATACGTATATATATATGTATTTATGCGTTTGATGATTGCAAAGTGATATTGCTTATTTAATTGTGCATATCTTGTGAATGCATGGGTATGAATATGTTGATGTTGAGAGTGATGATTGGGCGATGTGATATTGTATCTGTTGATGCATGTGCCGTGGTATAATGATGGGAAGAGAGGGTGTTGCTGCTTTATTGATATTTCCTCTAAAGTATAAGGGACAAACACTGTGTATTGTATGTTATGAGTGAGGTTTTACAAGTGTTTATGCTTGAATTATGGCTTAGGTCCCTTGGAAATGAGCTTAAGAAGAGTTATGGTTAGGATATTGATGTGGTATGGGTGTACGGGACACCGTACAGGCATACCAAGCAGGGGAGTTGAGGGCAGTTAGGCTCCTGGAGACCGTACGGGCATACCAAAAGGGTGTTCGGCCGTACGCGTACTCGTAGGAAATTAGGTTTATCAAGTGGATTATGGACATACGGGTGTACTAAATGGGGTACGGGTGTACCATCCCTCGCAAGAAAAATCTGCTTGTTAGGAGTTTTAGCTCCATATGGGCGTACCGAATATTGTACGGCCGTACGTGACTTAAGTTTGACTTTTCAATGGATAAGAATAAGCTTTTACTTTGCTTTTCTTTTATCCTTCTCTTTTCTAAACCCTTAGAAATATCAGAGTTAGAGTCCTTAGTGTCAAGAGAAGCATGAGGACTAGAAGTTAAAAGAGTTAAGCATTTGTAACAGGATTACAAGATTACGTTAGAAGTCTTACTGCTACAGGTTTGTGTTAGATGTGTGGTTTGTGGTAGTTGTGTTATTGGGCTTGGTTGGGTTGTTTCATTTTCTTAAGACCTAAGTAAGGTCTAGAAATGATGTTCATGTTGCTATGCTATTATTTGATGTCTTCTATTGCTTACTTATGACGGAATGAGTATATGTCATGCATCATATGTGCATACATGTTCATAACATGTATGGTGATGAAGGAAGGAAAGGAAAAAGGAAAAGGAAAGTGAGAGATGAGAGCATAGATATAAGCTTTGGGCATACTGGGTCAAATGATGATGATGGGGTTCCTTTAAGGAATCATTTAGATAAATACCCTCCCTATGGGAGATGAGTCTCAAGACCTACAGTAGGAAATGGGTGCAAAGCACCATACAGTTATATGCCCTCCTTTGGGAGATGAGTACCGGTACTACAGGGACCCAGTATGTGCGAAAGGAATGTGCACAATTAGAGGAAAACAAGAGTGAATGTAAAGAATGAGGATGAGGAAGAATGCAAAGCATGATTGCATTCGCATTGCTTGTATTGGAGATGCATTTTATGAATTTCTCTATGATGATGTTACTGATTATGATGTTTGATATAAGATACTTGGAATGGCTTGATATGTTGTGAGCTATACCTGTGTGCTTGCTTATGTTTTTCTAGCACCATTGAGTTTTATACTCAACATTTATCATTTGATGAACATAGGTACTGAGCCTTCTGGTGAACGGTCTGAGAAGTGATAGAGGTCGTCAGCAAAGAAGGATTATTCTCGAAGTGGTACTGGACCTTTGGGGCATACTCTGACCTATTTTTGTTAGAGTAGCTTCTGTTAATCATAAAGGCAGTAGTTGTACTGTGTTTTATGGTGAACCTGCCATGTAAACTATATGAGCCCTGTTGTATGAACTGACTCATGTATATATAATATAACTGAGTTGTTGCTATTCCATATCGCATGAATGAATGAATAAATGTTAATCCAGGGTATGATATGTGTTTAACAATTAAATTCCACACTGCTAATTCTTATCACCACGAAATACAGGGGCGTGTACCCATACAAATTTTAATAGGCTATGGAGACGATGTATCCCTTATGGTGTGAGTGGCGGTTTTCTTTAAGGAGGATCGATACTCATGCTACGGGAGCATGTTACCCCAGGTATGGGCTGGGTGTGACACTTCTGTCAGGATCATGACTTGCAATGTCATGATTGTGACTTCCCTTATTCACCATGTTTATTGCATTTTTCTTTGCCTTTCTTTTCCTAATGGTCAAAACACATACAGTTAAACTTAACAACATCATTTTATACTATGAAAACATGAATTCAAAATGCCCAAACACCTTAGAAATCAAAATCAACAAAATTAAGACTTGGAAATACAAATAAAAAACATGCTAACATGCTAAGTTTAAGGTCATCAGCTGGACCTTACCTGCTTCTCGGTTCATTTCAAGGGTGTTACCTTTGTTGGTTTATGAGTCAAACCTCCTAGGTAGATTTTACATCTCTGACGATTCACCTTGAATGATTCTCCACTGTCATTTTGTAGCTTGAGTGATCCACTGTCAAAAACCTGCTGCACTTTGAAAGGACCGCTCCATCTTGATTTGAGCTTTCCAGGAAACAATCTCATCTTGGAATTAAACAATAGCACATTATCACCAACTTTAAATGATTTTACCTTAATGTATGCATCATGCTATTGTTTGGTCCTCTCCTTGTATAGCTTGGCATTTTCATATGCTTGGTGTCTTAATTCCTCCAATTCCTGCAGATGCAGGAGTCTTTTATCTCCTGCCTTCTTCAGATCATAGTTTAGATGCTTGATTGCCCAATATGCTATATGCTCCAACTCCACAGGCTTTTCCATAGACCATTCTATAGAGGGTTATTCTTATAGGGGTCTTGAATGCTGTTTGATATGCCCACCACGTGTCATCCAGCCTTACTGCCCAATCCTTCCTGGAACCATTAACTACCTTTTCTAGGATTCTTTTCAGCTCTATGTTCACTACTTCCACTTGACTGTTGGTTTGTGGATGATATGCTTTGGAGACTTTGTGGTGCACATTATACCTTCTGAGTAGAGCCTTAAGTTTTTTATTACAGAAGTGCGCTCCTCCATCGCTGATAAGTGTCCTTGGAACTCTATCACTGGTGGGACTTACAATTGCTTTGGCCTATTTTGACACATAGTCTACTCCCACCAGTATGTACTTGTTTCCCATAGAAGTGGGAAACAGTCCTATAAAGTCTATGCCCCAAACGTCAAATATTTCTACCTCTAGGATTGAAGATTGAGGCATCTCATCCCTTTTGGAGATATTCCCAATTCTTTGACACTTATCACAGTGAAGCACATAATCCCTTGCATTCTTGAAGATTGTCGGCCAGTAAAAACCACATTCTAGCACCCTGCTAGCCATCTTATTTGCACCATAATGCCCTGTATAAGATGAATCATGATAATGTGTTAGTATAGGCATTATTTCTTCTTTTGGAACACATCTCCTTATTAGGCCATCAACACATTGGCAAAATAGGTACGGTTCTTCCCAAAGAACTTCTTCCATTATTGATACGAAACATTGGAAAGCATTATACTACAGGCCAAATAGTTTGCCATATCTGCATACCAAGGAAGTTTCTTTTTTTGCAATATGAACATGGACTCATCTGGGAACTCTTCTTTGATAGGTTTCCTCTCTTCACCATCATCCTTATTATCCTTTTCCAGTTGTGAAAGATGATATGCAACTGCATTCTCAGCTCCCTTCTTATCCCTGATTTCAATGTTGAACTCTTGCAGCAGCAATATCCACTTAATCAATCTTGCCTTTACATCTTTCTTTGCAAACAAATATCTCAAAGCAGTATGGTTAGTGTTGACCCTCACTTTTCACCATCGTATAATTTTGGATCTTCGTTAATTCGGCTAGGATTTAGTCCCCGATATTGATCCTGATTATACATATAGGCCCCTGTGTCTTCCTCTGTGTGTTCTGGTGCACAGAACATTTCAGGATTGGTGGGGCCCACCATGGCACCTGGCGGGACCCGCTGCGTATTCTGAGTATTATGTGCATGCAGAACACCCTTTCCCTATTACATGCGCAAAGCAAATCGCCTGAAATGCAAAACATTGCATTTTTTGCCCTAGGTACTATTCATCATGAATAGTACATAGGTGGGGCCCATTAAACAGAAGCGGGGCCCGCTGCCCCTATTGCCTATTATGTGTATTTTGTACTTACAGAATACAAGTCCATGTTGCTTTACGCAAGGCACAATGCTGGGCATCGCAAATGCCATCTTCTGGGCCCAATACGCGGTGGGGCCCACTTAGCAATAACAGGAGTCCGCTGCTCCTATTTCCTATTCTGTGTATTATGTACTTACAGAATACATTTCACACCTGCCTACGCGTGGTAGGATACGCAGAATGCAAAATATTGCATTTTAGACCTAGGTTACTATTGATTGTGAATAGTATACAAGCGGGGCCCGCTTCCCCAATTAGCCAATTCTGTGTATTCTGTACTTACAGAGTACATTCCGCTGCTACCTTACGCAAGGCACATCTTGTAGCATTCTGAATGCCACATTTGTAGGTTCACCTTGCTGTGGGGCCCGCTAAACACTAGTGGGGTCCGCTTTCCACTATCGTTTGCTTCATTGCGTTCTGTACGCACAGAACACACCCTATCTGCCACCTCACT
>CANYBF011331737.1:0-22853 GCA_948192965.1 Dalechampia spathulata | reverse complement strand
GTGGACTCCTTGTGAGCACCAAGACCTGGGTCCCCGTCTAGGAGGCCGCTGGATACCATGATTTACCCTCCCTCACGATGCTCGTCGGGTCGGGCGGTGGGGGCCCTTGGGGTGAGGGCATCACCTTTTGGTACCAAGGATTATATAACAATAATTTTAAATCTAGCCTCTAGTTTTAGCATTAGCAGCGGTCAAGTGCCTGTGTTGTATCCTTATAGTAATAATAATAATAATATTATTAATTAATAATAATTTTAATATTGTATTATATTAATAATAATTTTAATATTAATTAATATAATATTAAAATTATTAATAAATTATTTATTAATAATAGCATTATTATTTATTATTATAGAAGGGAGGGACGCATGGATGCACGCTGGCGAGAAGGGGTCTTGGCCGCTGGTAGCGGTAATTATTTCCATAACTGGCGTTCAATCCAAAAACAAATCAAATTTTTTTAGATTCATCGCTAGGTTTATATAAATTTACTTAATCAACTACTCCTGATTTTAACATTAAACATCGAACCAGAGTATTTTGCTGGCAGTTAACCAACCTACAGCTGACTTTTTCATTTTATAAGATTATTCATAAATTAATGACCAAAATGTAAATGCATATTTATGTGATTGTATTTGGAAATTATAGTGAAACATCACCGACATGGAAATGTGACTAAGCTTAAAGTAAATTTTGATTAAAAGAAATTAGAATAATATTATAACAATAAATGTCCCAAGCTTCAAGCTTCAAGCTTCATGGATATTGTTGTTGACGTGGCAGCTCGAGCGTTGAACTCAATTTTTCAAACGTGGGGAATATCAGCTGATCAAACCAAATGGAATACAAGCGGAGAGCTGTGCAGTGGAGCAGCCCTTGGTTCGTCTCCCACCATCGACGACGGCGATCACAATCCCTTTATCAAATGCGACTGCTCCGCCAACAATGCCACCACTTGCCACATTACTGCCCTGTATGCTCTCCGTCTCTTTCATTTACGCACTCGCGTAATAATATACATATGCCTCACAAAGACAATTACACTACTATTTGTCACTTCCTGCAGGAAAGTTTACGCAATCGATGGTGTACAAGGTCCAATTCCTGACGAACTATGGACTTTGACTTTTCTTACCAATTTGTACGTTTCCTTAATCCTCTCTATACATGTTTTCAGTGCTTCACTGTTAGTCATTGCTTTCTTTTAACAAGACAAAATACGTTGACTGGTGGCCTCTCGCCACTCACTTTCATACTTTGCTTACATTGGATATGCTAATCTTCTTTCCACTTCTTTCAGGAATTTGGGTCAGAATTTCTTGACTGGTAGCCTCTCTCCATCCATCGGAAATTTAACTCGCATGCAGTACCTGTAAGTTGATTCAATTAAGTTCTTATTTTACTCATAGGACTTGTCAGTGTTTCTTATATATATGGTCTGTAGTTTAGCTCATGGAAAAGTTGTATTTTGTGGTTAGGAGCATTGGCATTAACTCGCTTTCAGGAGAACTTCCTAAGGAGCTTGGGTTGCTAACGGATTTAAGATCAATGTAAGTTTGTTTATTTATGATTTTGCTACATTTCTCTTGGGAATGCTGTGATGATGTTATGTAGTTGAATGCCGGTTGCCCCGTGTTTTATCCAAATACGAGGATATTCGGTGTTGCTTCTTTGCACACAGGTAGTTAGCTGGATAATCTATAATTAGGATGTTCATCTAATTTTGCAGTGCTTTTGGATCAAACGGCTTCTCTGGTCCTCTGCCATCTGAGCTTGGGAATTGTATCAGGCTAGGACAAATGTAAGTTGTCATTTACCGAATGTGCTGCATTATTCTGTTCTTATTCACTTGTGAATAACACCTACCATGAAAATATCGGTTCAGGCTAGGTTCATGTACCATATTTATTAAACCACCCAATGCAATGCTCCCATTTAGATATTATACTTTTCATACAACATAATCAATACTTATAGATATTCGAAAGAGATTAACTTTTAAAGGTTTATGTTCATCGCGGAATGAACGTTCAATGAAAATGATCACTTCATATTTTGACTGCATTTTCTTATCAAGTAGCAACTGTTTGTAACCTCTTCTATCGTGATTTACAGTCCATAATTGTTTGCCTTGACAGGTATTTTGATAGTTCTGGAGTTAGTGGTGAGATCCCTTCGAGTTTCGCTAATCTACGCAATTTGAAGACTGTGTAAGACCCTTTTAACATGTTTCCAAAAAAAATATCCTTTTATGATATAATATCAACGAAAATACCCTGTACTTATATTCCTTACTGAGCAATTACATCCATGGACCTCAGATGGGCATCGGATAATGAACTCACAGGCAGGATACCCGACTTCATAGGGAATTGGTCACAGCTTATCACTTTGTAAGACAAGCCATCGAACAATTTCTATTAATTTTCCTTAGTTTAATCATAACTTACCACTCACTAGTAAATGTTACGGCAGGAGGTTTGAAGGGAACTCTTTTGAAGGTCCAGTTCCATCATCATTATCAAACCTGACTTCTTTGACCGAGTTGTGAGTGCCTGCATGTTTAACTGGTTTTTTCTGTACATAACAAACCTGTTAATCTATACCAACCACCTTAACATAATGCAGAAGGATAAGTGATTTATCAAACGGGAGCTCTTCGTTGGCATTTATTAAGGATATGATGTCTCTTACAATCTTGTGAGGCAACCTAACTATGTCTACTCACCCATTATTAGCTATGCGTTACTGTTTTCCTATGGCTGTGCCTTGTTATAGTATGATAACTCAATTCATGCACATCAGGGTGCTGAGGAATGACAATATTTCAGATTCAATGCCCGCCAACATTGGAAATTATCAGAATTTGACACAGCTGTGAGTTATTTCAACTAATGGAACTCCCTATGCACCTTTTCTAGATCGTAATGACTTGGGTTTAACTTGGGTGGGTTTGTTTATCAGCTCTTCTTATCAATTAATGTTTGGATCGTACTGATATTTTGGTAGGGATTTGAGCTTCAACAATATAACTGGACAGATACCAGAATCTCTTTTCAATCTTAGCGGGCTCACTTTCTTGTATGATATCTCATCCATGCTTAATTGTGTTCTGCGTTCTGTATTAACATGTAATAATCTGTACTGAATCATGTTATGCCCTGATCATGCTCTCAGGTTTCTTGGAAACAACAAGTTAGATGGTCCTCTCCCGGCACAAAAGAGTTCACAACTTGTAAACATGTACGTAATTACTGTACGGATCAGTAATAGGTTTAATGTGTTTGTGAAGTATGAATAGTTTCTAGCAGCATTTAAATTCCTGATCGCAGCAGTTCATGAATTTTGACCGCCACATGTATAATTGTTTCTTCTCTGTTAATTTAAATTTACAGAGATGTTTCATACAATAATTTATCAGGGAGCTTTCCTTCGTGGGTCAATAATCAAAATTTACAAGTGTAAGTCAGAAAGAAACGATCAATGAATACCGATTATGATGAACTTGATGAATGAGAGAAATTCACACTAACAACTTCATTTGTTTTTTGGTGTTTCTGCAGTAATTTAGTCGCCAATAACTTCACCATTGACTCTTCAAACACCAGGTAATTCTTTTGATTCTTTATCTATCTTAAATGATTAAAACAATATAGCGTTTCCAGGCATAATTATCGGCTTACCCATTTCCTCTGGATTTCAGTGGTTTGCCGGTTGGCCTGAATTGCCTCCAACGAAACTTTCCTTGCAATCGAGTTCCTCCAGTGTGTAAGTACAATATAAGAACACATCGACAAAACAAGAATGATTTCTGAAGAATTCCTGATGAGGTGACCACTCTGTTTGTGTTGCGCAGATTCTCAATTTGCGATAAAATGTGGAGGTCCTCAGATTACGTCCTCCGGCAATATTTTATTCGAAAGGGATAACGAGACCCTTGGACCGGCAACATATTATGTTACTGGTACAAGCAGGTGGGGTGTCAGTAATGTCGGATTTTTTACGGGAAACAACAACCCTAAGTACACCGCCTTTTCATCATCTCAGTTCACAAATACACTGGACTCTGAGTTGTTTCAGACAGCTAGGGTCTCCGCTTCGTCAGTTAGATACTACGGTTTAGGGCTGGAGAATGGCAATTACACCGTCAACCTACAGTTTGCAGAAATAGTAATTGAAGATGGCAACACCTGGAGAAGTCTTGGAAGGCGTGTCTTTGATATTTATGTCCAGGTCTATCTCGTGTTTTCTAGACAGTTGTTAACTTGCTATATCTAACTTTATTCATTGTATTCAAGCCTTGAAGTTGTTGTTATTGACATTCCAGGGTAATCGTGTTTTAAAGGATTTTGACATAAGAAAGGAGGCAGGCGGAGTTTCTAAACGGGCTGTTCAAAGGAATTTCACGGCTCAGGTATCTGAAAATTTCCTTGAAATTCATTTGTTTTGGGCTGGAAAGGGGACGTGTTGCATTCCTTTCCAAGGTACATATGGACCTCTCATCTCAGCAATCAGTGCCACCCCAGGTATGAATGATTACAGTTGATTCGAAATTGTTGATTTTACTGTCCAGGTGCCCGGTTACTGAGCTACGCGCTTTTGTGCAGATTTCACACCAACTGTTCGAAACGTCCTACCAACCAGTAAAAAGAACAATACGGGTCTGATTGTTGGCGTCGTTGTTGGGGTTGGAGTAGCAAGCTTTTTACTGGTTTTTGTCATTTTCTTTGTCATTCGAAGGAGGAAAAAGCAAAGTACTTACGATGATGAAGGTAAACCACCAAAAGAAACATATCATTCTCCATATATAGGTGTCTAATTCTGTGTATTGGTCAACATGAATGGACTTTCTTACTATTATCGAAATTCAAGAAACTTGCTATATTGATTATCAAATCTGAAAGGGAGTAATTGAGCTTTTCAGCTTCCTTCTGATCTCTCCTGTTTCGCTGTACCTTTGACGTGGACCCTGCAGCTTAATTATTCATTTAACGAACAAACAACTAGTTTGTCATGTGGTCTTTGTTTGTATTAAAACTGCAGCGCTCCTGGGTATAGAAGCTAGGCCATACACCTTCAGTTATGCTGAACTGAAGACTGCCACGGAAGACTTCAGTCCTGTCAATAAGCTGGGAGAGGGAGGATTCGGACCAGTTTATTGGGTATGTGAGTTATTTAACACTCATTCTATTCATATTGCATACTGATGTTACTTCATTTCTTCTCTATTAATTGAAATCATTTAGGGGTACTTCGGTTTTGGCCTTAAGCTCTCAATCCGTCTTTTGACATCTCTTCTCTGTTCTCTATAGGGAAAACTTAATGACGGGAGAGTGATCGCTGTTAAGCAACTTTCTGTAGCGTCTCACCAAGGAAAGAGTCAGTTTGTAACAGAGATTGCTACTATATCTGCGGTTCAACACCGTAACCTTGTCAGGTTGCACGGATGCTGCATCGAAGGAGATAATCGGCTACTAGTTTATGAGTTTCTTGAGAACAAAAGTCTTGATCAAGCTTTATTCGGTAAAGTATTTGAAATATTTATGGAGGCACCCTCTCACACACACATGCACTTGGTGGAAAATTAGTGACTTATGGATTGCGTTCTACAGGAGAAAGAAGTTTGAATCTAGACTGGCCTACACGTTATGACATATGCTTGGGAGTAGCCAGAGGGCTAGCTTATCTTCATGAAGAGTCGAGGCTTCGTATCGTACATAGAGATGTGAAGGCCAGCAATATTCTGCTCGACTCTGATCTCATTCCCAAAATTTCTGATTTTGGTTTGGCCAAACTTTACGATGATAAGAAGACCCATATAAGCACCCGTGTTGCTGGGACGATGTAAGATGCTAACCAAGCCTTCTATAACTTGACTAATTTCCAACATGTACATTGCATTACACGAACAAAAGCAATGAAGTGTGCGACCTTAGTAACTTGTCCTGTGACCCTTAATGCAGAGGGTATCTTGCACCGGAATACGCCATGCGTGGACACCTAACAGAAAAGGCTGACGTCTTTGCATTTGGAGTGGTGGCCCTAGAAGTCATAAGTGGGAGGGCGAATTCAGATTCAAGCCAGGAAGAAGAGAAGATATACCTTCTTGAATGGGTATGATTTAATGCTTGCTTTGAATTATGCATTCTCTCCTTTGAATAACTCTTTGAAAAGTTGCCCCTTGATGGATCATATCTGTCCATCTCTTTCTCTTGCTCTTTTTAGGCCTGGTCCCTACATGAAAACAATCGTGAGGCAGGACTGGTTGATCCCAAATTATCGGAGTACGACGAGGAGGAAGTGACACGATTGATAGGAGTTGCTCTGTTATGCACCCAAACATCACCAAATCTTCGCCCATCGATGTCACGTGTGGTAGCAATGCTAACCGGAGATACAGAGGTAAGCAGCGTAAGTTCAAAACCGGGATATTTGACTGGCTGGAAATTCGATGACAGCAGCTTTATGAGCGACGGTAACATGACCAGAGGAACGGATACTAGCTTTTGCAATTCATCGACAAGTACAAGCATGGTGGCTGATGCAATGCACCCAGAAACAAGTACCAAACCCATTCTCCATGAGATCATTGGAGAAGGTCGATAGCAAGGAAACATTCTTTTGAGCTTTGCTTAATTTTTGTTGTTCTTTGTTTTTGTTTTTGTTTTTTTGATTTTTTGTATTTTGGGATCAGAACATGCACCTACACATATATATATAGAGGGCGATTTCTGCTGTAGATTTTCTTCTTCTGATGCTTGCAGAGAGCATGGAATTAACCACGTTCATTTTCCATGTATAACTTTTGTTTTATATGTTTGAAACTGTATTTATCTTTTTGATAAGAGAAATTTAAATTATAAATTAAATTTTGGTCTCAGACCAAACGAATTAGTTGTTAATCTGCACTAAACGATTTCCATCTTTTAGCATTAACTGTTGATATTTGAAATAGTTGAGGTGATTTTGCTCTTTATGACGAAAGAACTAAACCAAACAATCAGATTAGCAAACACGCACAATCACGGAAGCTTTTTTTCTTGAATCACAGCTTTTTCATGATTGATTCTTTTAGAAGTTACAAGATCACAAGATCGCAGAACAGAAAGTTCTGCACTATCATCTGCCACCCAATTCCGATGGCAGCACCAAAATAATTATCCCCCCACATTTGCCATGAAACTGATCTTGCATTTTCAACCCATTAATATCAAATTCCCCAAAATGAAACTCTACCCAGCTTCCCCAATAATAATTGATGAACCTCAAGAAAGAAACCTAACTGCATAAAATGATCCTTGTCAATCCAAGAACTAAACAAGAAACGGTAAAGAAAAATAAAGAAACAAAATCCCTTGCAGACCATTTTCTTACAACCTTAGTTTCCACACGCAAACTCTTGGCTCTTCTAAGCGCATCAACTTCTTTAAGAAGATCAAATTCCACTCCTTTCTTCTTCAACTCCTCTACACACTTTGCCAACAATTTCCCATCCTCCTTTTCCCTCTCTAACAACTTCTCCATGTGGCATTCAACATCGGTCTTATATCTCGCCGCCCATATTATCCCCAGGGAAAATAAAAGAGAGCACAATGATGGGATCCACGATCTCTTGCACAAGGACCCACTTCCTGGTGGGACATTAGAGGATGATGCATTGAAGAGCAGAAGCAAAGCAATGGAGTGAAAGATAAAGAAGAGGACATAGAGCTGTGTGATTTCTTTGCGGAGTAAGTCGATTTGAGTTTCTTTAAGAGAGATCCTATTGAGAATGAGCTCTTCTTCTTTATGCCATTGCTTCAAGAGGAGCTTGTGGGTTGGTGTTTCTGCTATTTGGTGAAGTGGGTGTTGTGGCTTTGCCTCCATAATTGATGGGTTTGTGCATTGCTCTGTCATGATTGTTAATTTGTAGAGAATGAGAGACAAGCAATAAGTGAAAATTCAATCAGAGAGAAACAGAAGATCGATTTTTGTTGACTTTTTCTTCAGAGAGACAACAGTAGAGAGACAACCTTTGTTTTTGAAACACTTCCAAACGGTCGAATTTGTTTCAAGTTCTCGACATTTATTTACAATAATAGCCTTATTCCTCGGCGATAGTCTGAGTAGGAGCGTGCCAGTGTTTCTAACGATTTAATTTACGATTTTAGCCTCGGAAATTACGCATTTATCCATTTCCGTTGCATCAACGGTCATGTAATTTGAAGTTCTTTGCTTTTCCAAAGTAACGTGCCACTGTTCCGTGCTGTACCATTTCGCTCCCCGTTAAAACGGTTTTTCTTTTCTTTTCTTTTCTTTTCTCCATAAATATATTATTATTATTATTGATTTAAAAGAAATTTATGTATAATGAGTATATTTATATCTTTTTCCAGTGAATAAAATGATATTTATTATCATTTTTTAAAATTATAAAATACAATTTTTATTTCATATGATTTATTGTTTAAAAAATTATTTTCATTTTATAGGACTCATAATTTATTATTAAACTTGAATTTATTTGTATTGGGAATAACATTATTTTTTGAAAAAGAAAATCCAAAATACTGTATATTGTTGACTTAAGTTAATGAACATATATCCACTTTTTTTAATTATTATAATAAAAAAATTTTAAAATTTTATCCAAAATATTAATAAATGTGGTGTATTTATTTTATTTTGACTGTAAAATTTAATATTTTTATCTCTATCATGTGTCTAGTCAGGTATTAAATAAGGGTGATAAATAAGTGGAACAACCAAGATATATATATATATATATACACATATCCGTAACTATATTTTGTGTAATAATATTTTGAAAAAATGAATTTATAGAAAAAAGAATTCTACAATAAATATTACCTTTTAATTAATTTTTTTATTTTTATATTATTAGCTCAACGATTATCCATATAGTCGATACAGTAGCCAATCATGGCGGCTTCATGATTAATGTTCTACCGTATTTATAGTTATTACTCATACTTGACAACTCAAGAGTGTTCATTTAGTACCCTTCTAAAAACATTTTTAAAATTTTATTATATTATTATGTCCCTATTTATATTTTTAATTAATTTTTTCTATTAATAACTTAATACTATATATCAGTTTTTATTCAATATATTATTTAAGTATTAATAATTAATTATAATTATACATTAATTAATATAAAATAATATCTTCATATATTATTATATTATTCATACATCTATAATCTTAACAAATTAATTTCATGTAAAAATTTATTATATTAAACATAAAAACTCTAATTTTATTATTTATCTATATTTATATTTATATTTATATGAGAATAATGTTATTTCTTAATCTAATATATTTATATCGATTATGTTATTTACACATATTTTTTTTTAGATTATTCTCATAGGAATTTATTTTAGAAGATAAGAATTCAATAGAGGAAGATTTTCCAATTACATAAGAGTTATGATCGTTAAGCAGACAATGAATACAGAAAATACGAGAAAAAGGAAATCAGAAACTGAAAAAGAAACACAGACATGCATGCAAAGGAATTACCCAAGAGAAGTATACAACAACGAAACCTTATAATGAGAATGATTGCAGTCATAAGGAGCTGAACTAGGAGTGGCCATAGCTGCAGTTGTACTATTGTTTTCAAACTGCAAAAACATCAAATTAATGGCTTGTTGCTTCCAAAACCAGACTGGTAGCTTCTGGGTATCCTTCATGCTTTCCACCAGTACGTACACGTAAAACAAAGATATGCCCAGCAGGCAGAGAGCGTGCACCACTTTCGAGAAGTTGAAAAATACGTAATAAGCCACCAACGTCAGATAATACATGATGATGTTCTTAGCTGCTATAGATCTTCTTAGAAGACGAACAAGAGGGAAAAAGAAAGGAAGAATATGCAAACTACATAAATGAATATGATATTATGAATGTGTCAGTGTGTGTGTGTGTATATAGAGGCCTGAAATGATGATCATGCAAAATCTGCACCACAGGAAACATGTAGGAACTCTGATGTTATTTTGGTGGGCAACAATAGCATGAATTTTTTGAATAAAAAACCATTGAGAAGACGGGAAAACTAAGTTAGGTCACGGTTTAGATATAAATGCAGTTGGTCCATATATTAATTTATGAGTCTCGCTGCCTTCTCTTTTGATCAATCCTCCGTTATCATTCTTATTTGGCTAATCGGCATCTTGGGATTTGCCATTTGATGCTGACACCCAATACCGCTGCGGAAACATCAGGTGGTCCTGTATCCAAACTCCATAATTTAGCTTTCCTTTCCTCTAATTTCCACTACATATATCCAAACCCCCAAGCATCATGTTTAACTGGTAGAGGGCTTGCATTCCTTAACATATATATAATCTTACGTCATATATCATGTTAATGTAATAATTATTTCACTAAATAACCAATAATGGTTGTCCATGTACTTGTTCTTACTACTCCATTCTTAGACAGTGGGGTAGTTGTAGTTGTCACACCGCCAACTCTTGAAACTTATTAATGTATAACGCAATTATTATCCTAATTATGCTTCATTTAGTAGTGCTTAGGGACCCATCTTTCCTTAATCAATAATTAATCATTAATCATTAAACCACCGTCAAAGTAGTGATACAAAAATTTCAATATTAAATCTTCATATTATTCATCTATTTTAATTACTTTTTTCATTTATCATATATATTTAATTTAATTTTATAGAAAAATCTTCTTTTTTAAATAAAGAATAAGTGATCATTTAAATAATAATATAATATAAATTATAATTTTTTCATCTTAGAAAAAAAATTTTAAATACCTTTTTTGAATGTTACAAAAATATAATTTCATATTATAAATAATATCCTTCATTTGTTAATATCATTTTATAATTTTAATAAAAAAAATTATATTTATGAATGGGATTTTTGGAGGATAGAATTTGAAAGATGAACCATCCAACTCCATTACTTATCATTTTCAGAAGAATGAAAAAAGAAAAACTAACTACCCATTTATTTATGAATCTCTGTTTTATATGAACAATAAATGATAAATAATTCATTTTTTATTTTAAAAACAACCTTATAATTCATGAATATTATTTTTCAATTAGCTGAAATTATTATAGTTTGGAAAGTTATAGATGAGATTTAGATCTTATAAATTTCATAATATTACAAAATTTATATTCCTTCAATTTAAATTCCATAACCATTATTTCAACCAAATGAATTTGAGAGATTTTTACTTAAAAATTTAATTAATTTTCATGTAATTTAAAATCACACATTAATTATTTTTATAATTTTATAATTTTTATCCAAATATTATAATATAATAATAATAATAATTATATTATATATATTATTTTTTTATTAAATTACAATATATTTTATCAAATATAATTTTTTTTCTAAAAAGATTTTTCAAAAATGCAAAAGATTAGTAATTAATTTTTTAATATAACATTGAGAATAAACTAAGAAAATGAAAATGTTGTTATTGAGAGTGCAAATAGAGTCAACATTTACCTTTTACTTATTTATAATAAAACGAATTTGAATTGAATTTTTAAAATTTTTTAATATATCATAAGGTTCATCAATTATAAAATAATTTATTTATTATTTATTTTAAAAAATAAAAATTATTAATACAAAATTATATTTCATTAATATTTATAATTTTATATTAATAATTAAATTAAAAAATATTTTTTATGTATGATTATAAATTTATATATTATATATCTAAAATTAATTTTTTTTATATAAATCAACAAGTTAGTTTATGAAGTTGTTATTAAATTGGTTCATGAACATAAATAAGTCAATATTAACTAGGTTAAACTCAATTTATTTATTAAATAAATTTTACTAAATAAATTTGAATAAATTTTTATTCTATAAAACTTTAAACTCAATTTATTTATTAAATAAATTTGAATAAATTTTTATTCTATAAAACCTTGAATAATTTAGAAGTAATTTAGTTCCCTAGTTATTGAGATAACTGATTAGTTTTTTATTTGATTTAAAAAATAAAGAAAGAAGGTTGTATTATTTGAGATAAGATAGTTAGTTTAGTGATTAATTAGAAATGGGATAATTTGACCGTACAGTCATAGCTCAGTTGATACTCGGATGATAGATTTGCAATCAAAGTCCAAAGTTCGAATCTCAGCAGTCGTAGTGTGGGAGTTACATCCTTTGGATAGGCTTCTTGTGGGCACTAAATACTTGACTTCCCATCTAAGAGGTCATTGAGTACCATAATTTACCTCTCTACAACTGTTTAAGTTCAGGTATGGGATCTTTGGGTCGAGGGAATCACCTTTTAGAATGGAGAATTGGGATAATTCATTTAGATATTAAATATTGTTATTAAAAAAAAAACAATAAATGAGAAGAAGCAGGCAGCAAGAGATGCACGGCGCGGGTAGTTGGCTTTAAATGCTGCGTCGATAGCGAAAGGCACGCAACTCCCCGACACCTTTCCAGCTTTCTGACTTGTCCCTGCGCCATCTGATGACTAATTTGTCAACACCCTCCACAGAATCAATTTAATTCCATTTGTGGACGCTATTCGGATATTTAGTATTTTCGTTGAATTAAAATATTATTTTTTATTATTGAATATTTTTAACTTAAAATTAATATTTAAATAGCTAGTAATTAATAGTTAAATACTATTAAAAAAATTAACGATTATTAGAATATAATAATTGATTTTATGGAAGGCGGGTAAAATTAAATAAAGCGAGCAGAAGTATATTATTATTAGGGTAAGATGATAGGTAGAACAAAGAAACGGACAAAAGAAGCTTAAAAGGGGCAGAAGTACCATGTAATTTACTGCTTTTAGTTGAGTACTAGAAAATGCAATAACGAGTCATGAAGTTGTCCGGACCCCATTTTTATGACTCACACCAGATTACTTGTCGCAATCCATCACGTTGGAAATAAGTTGTTTTTTTGGTTTTAATTTCTCATCAATTCTTGATTAAGAACTGAATGAATTTCTCAAGTTGAAATTTGATTGGAAAATTAAACAAATATATTAGGTGGTTGGTTTTCTTGTGATATGGAAATCCAGAATTGTTTGAATAAGCAGCTCCGTGGCGGATGGGTCGTTGTTTGCTTTTGATTGCGATATCATGCTAGTTTTTCTTTTCTTTGACAAATTTCAAAGGAGATGAGCCCGCATGCTTTGAGATCATCTTCTTCTCTCCTTTTTCTTAATTTGACAAATCTCACGCATGTCAATTGCTTCAGACATTCAAAACTTGATGGAATTTTGGCTGTTGAATCCATTCTATGCATACCAAACAGTTGGCAGCGCAATGTTGATCACCCGACAACGTAACAAGCAAACAAATTGACATGTACATCACTGTAATTTCGTCTATTTTCTTCTATCCTTTAATAAACAGTATGTAGAAGCATGTATTCGTTAGACTCTATAAACCATGCCCACTTGAATCAGCGAAGGGTGAGGAATCCCTAGTGCACTTGCAGGGCTTCGGCTGTTGCGTCTGAGAAACGCATACACAATGTTAATGGCTACCTTCTTTGTGAAAGATGACGCCTCATTTGCTGTTACACTGGTATTGCTCATCATGTACGCTACGCCTGCTTCCTTTGCCTCCATCAGCCCTCCAAGCTCCTCACTTTCTTCCTCATTACTTTGCAATTGAAAGCTCACTTTTCTTCTGCCTTCTCTCGGTTGTCCGAATGGTTCCGTTGCTGATATTTGTTTGCTCTGTCTTTCCAGTTTCAGGAATCTTGTCATGCTCTCAATCAGCTCTGTTTCCAAAGTATGGCTGTCCCCGATATCTTTGTAACCGTACCTAACACGACCAATCAAGAGATTTGTCTGAAGGGTGTACTTTGAAAGCAATTTTCAGCAGATGGAAAACTTTGCCTACTTTTACTGTATTTCATCTATCGCATTGTTTTAACGTTGTCAAGTTTTTGATGGGCATTCATCAATTACTTTGGTGTAACTCATTTAGCGTTTCCAGCATCTATTGAATTGGGTTGTTTTTGTTACCTGACTATGCAACGGAATAGAGAGAATTCTGGAGGTCCGACTCTCGTGATACTGAAACGCTCGTCAAACGGAACTTTTGGAATCATCAGAGACTGAATGGTGATGAAAATGAGAATTTCATGAATGGCAGGAAAATTTGTAACAAAATGAGCGAACATTGGAGGGACACCAGAAGTAACATCAGAATAAACTAGGCAAATTCCAGGAACCCTTCTCAAGCCCAAACTGGATCCCAGGCTTAGCAGGCTGTCCAAACTAACCTTGTTGTCAAGCTCGTACTCCAGTTTCTTTGAAGTCCCGTAGCGCCATATTGACATTAGAAACAGAATAACTGTAGATACTACCAGGGAAAGCCAGCCTCCTCTGTGTACCTTGGCCAGACATGCAGAGAGATAGGATAATTCTACAAATCCGAAGACTGAAACAAACATAATACCCCACAAAAAGTTTCCCTTCCACACTGTAGCGATGATAAAAAACATCAATAAAGTTGTAACAAACATAACTATGATGACGGCGAGACCTGTAGATTAGCACCAGACGGAAAGTTGTTTAGAGAATAAATGAAATTGAAAAAAAAAATAAAGGAAGCGGGAAGAACAAGGTGAAAAGAGAGGAGGAATGGCGCACCGTAAGCATTTCCAATCATAGAAGTCTCTCTGAATCCGATTGCCACAGCAAGACACGACATCATTAGTAACCAATTCACCTCTGGTATGTATATCTGCCCATGTATAGTCTTTGACGTGTGTACTATCTTTACTCGGGGGAAGCAACCCAATGCCCTGCACTGACTAATGATCGAGAAAGTGGCTGAAATTGTTGCTTGGCTTCCCACCACGGTCGCAAGAGTGGCGATAATAAACACCGGCCAAAATATAACCTCTGAAAAGCATATTTAGCGACAGCACGAGAACAAAAATGAAATGCACGAAGAAGCATGAGTAGGGGTTGTTGTTTGGAAAGTGTACCGCTCAACAAATGTGTGATGAAGATCCATATTCAAAGGGTTGGCCTTGTAAAAGCTTGAGACTTACCCGGGATAGCCTTGTAAAAGCTTCTTTGAATATCATCTTTGTGCTTGGAGAGGTAGGCAGCTTCTCCCATGTAAGCCACAATCAGGCAAGGATACACAACTACTGAAAATGCAATCTAATCGAAAGAACAGTCATGAACAATTCAATACTCTTGCCATTCTTTATCATTGATTAAAGAGCTTAAAACATTCGAAGGCGAAGGAGGGAACACGATACCCTGAGGGAGAGTTTTGAGAAATGACCAAGACCAGCAAACATAGCTTCTGCGCCTGACAGGACCAACAGAAGCCAGCCTTACGGAAACAGCATAGATAAGTAACACAATTACCATAACTGTCTTAAAACAAAAATGATTTTCAAGGCCAACCTGTAACACACAGAAAAATCCCAGCTAATGAACTCCATCCAGAGTGACCTGCTTTTTGAAAAAAATTGTAGATGTAGTACGGGGATAAGGCACTGATCACGCCAGGATTCCAATGAAATGTATTGTAAATTCCAATTCCGCCGAGACAAAGCAGCCAAGTTAACAAGATAGGTGCGAACAGAAATCCTACTCTATGTGTTCCATGATGCTGAAGTCCAAAAAGCCCCACCAACACCACGCAAGCGATTACTACAGTATAATCTGGTATACGTGCACATTTTCAATCAACTGGCTTCAGATTATCCAACAAAATATATAAATCCTACATCTTTCTTGTCATATAACTGGAAAGCAGATGGAGATGCAGCTTACTCTCATGGAAATTTGGCACCTTTATTCGGACGCCGTAGACTGCACATAAAACTGTGAAACGAAAAGGGTGAAGCCTTAGGAATCTGTCATCGCATTAAGGCACAGAGAATTCATGCAATTCCTTGTCGATAAGATAGTAGTGATTTTAACAGCAAACCTACCAGACATTGTCGGCGACAGTATTCCATCACCAATAACCATGCTAGTACCAAGCAGAGCAACCAACAGTAACAAAACGCGAGAAGACCGATGCTTTCCAAAGAATTCTTTTATGGGCAAGCTGGTTCTCGTTTCCTTGGCAGACTCGGAGGAATCATAGGAAGATAAACATCCATGCCCCATGTGAGAACTCCTTAAGAAATCCATCGTGGATCTTCGGCACAGTAACGAGTAAAGTGCAAACGTTCCACCTGGACGGAATTAACGGGATCTTAACAAAAATGGGAATCCGTCTAATCTTTTTGGCGTTTGCAAGATGGTTAAAAATAATAAACAAAATACAATTAGGAGCATGAGTGTGACGGTGAGCACCTTCACCATTATCATCTGCCCCTAATACAAATATAATGTATTTGCAAAGAGCGATGGCAGTTAAAGTCCAGAAAATCAGAGAAAGCACGCCAAAAATTTCATGATCCTCCTCGTAAAGCTGTAAACTCCCGGAAAATGTACTCTTATAGACATAGAGAGGTGATGTGCATAAATCCCCATAAACAACCCCAAAACTCTGATACGCAATCGTCAGAGTGCTTTTGTACAGCTTCTGCATATCATTCAAAAGATAATAAAAAATAAATAAAATGAACATGGATTATATCCCACAGATTTTAATGACCTATTAGCAATATGACCCTGTCCTCAGACACCTTTTCTTTATAAACATGTCCGGTAAACGCTGAGAAGACCATAACAACAGAGCATTAAATCAAAGATATACATCAATTGCCGTGAGAGTTGCCGAAAGAAAGCCTGTAATATGATAACAAGAGAAAAAGAAAAACATGTACTTTCCTTCACTTTCTACGGAACTAGACACAGATTAGAAACACCATAAGATACACTTTAGTGTAGACAAATATGACTTGCCAGTCGAGACTGCCTGGTGGCTGAGCCCGATTCTTGATCCATTTTCCCTGCTCGCATGTATAGTTCATTAAAACATCAAAATGAAAATGTAATCAAGATAGCAAGCAATAGCGAATAGTTGTTGGTGTGGATATGTACGTATAAAGTGAGAATCAAATGGTCTTATATCTTGGGGGTGTGATCATATAAAACGGGTGGGATTTTCTTCAAAAGACCATTAATGGCATATTTTGCCTTTTGAGAGAGAGAGATGGCAGTTAAAGAAAAGAGAAGACGCCAATTGCGGGTGGGAAAATCACATGGTAAGGTAAAAAAAGATGTCAAAACTTGTACGAATGTACTTCTTGTTTTGACTTCTGTGCTTAGAAATTACTATGTTCTGCTCAAATGGCAAGTAGCTGCATCAGAATATGTTCTTCCCTTTCCCAAAAAGTGACCAAGAATCATAATCGTGAATATCACCATTTATATAACATAAAATATTAAATACATGAATTGGGTATGGATAAATTTCTTTTATAATTTGCTAACACTCTGAATGGAATACAAAAGCTTGGGCTCCAACTCATTTTCAATTCACTGAAGGGAATGTTGCGTTACACGGATGATTCTGGAAAGAATCGAGGATTTCCCTTTGACTGTCGTAGGGGAAATAAGAGATTCAGATACCTGAAACAGGCGGAAAGTGGAAAATCCTGCTTAATTCTTTCGGTTTCCTTAATCTGTGCTTTGCCTAAACCTTAGCTGGCCTAGTTTTTCTATGGAAGTCGAATGACTGCCTCTCTCCATTACAGGATGCTGCAAACTATTTGTTCTTGGCTTGCTATCAAATCACAATATTCTACTTTTCATATCAACTTAATCCATCATATATTTTATCATTAATATTTTAATATGCATAGATTTCCATTATATTACTTGAAAGATTCCGAAAATGACGTGAATGGTGTGAAATCTGAGTGAAGAAAGTCGGTCCTATTTATCATCAAGGAGTAAATTTGAAAAGAAGAGCAACTGAATTTGGTCTCCAATCCTACGTAATTGAATACATCATATGGTAATACTTGGGCGATACAATAGTGTTCGTTTATCATCTCACTGATTTTTAATTATATTAAGCTAATACACATTGAATACTTTAACATAAACTTATCAAGGCTCACGCTATGTGTGCTTGAAGGATGCTTATTCAAATGCATAATTCACGACCTTGCCATTCTCGTTATTGGTCTTGAATTTATTGCATCAACCATGCACTCTTCATCACTAACATGCCTAAGCTCAAACTTATACTACAACATCTGAACCAATTTTCTCATATATTTATTTTCATTAAACATGATAATAAAATTACAGAAATACACTTGTTAATAATTACTTAAAATTGTTGCAATTTGCGTCATTGTTCATATTTTTTTTAACTTATCTCATGAAATTTATCATGTTAATAGCCCTTGTAAAAATAAAAAAGGGTTAACTAGCTAGATTGATAGCTTTATTTATTTTATGTTGAATCTGGAAATATAAGTAAGATTACGGTGATTGAATATATATATATATATATAATATGTTTTGTTAAAATATGTTAAAAATTTATAAATTAGATATTGCATTTTAAATTTTAAATCAGTAACTTTTCAATGCTTATTTTATGTATTTAAAAGTATGAGATACGTATTTGATGAATATTTATTAAATATCAGAAACTTTATTGAGATCTTTGGTATTTTTATGAATATGTTTTTATTAAATTTTGTGTTTTTATAAAAAAATGGAATGATCATTTTTATTGAGAAGTGTTTGATGATTACACTTCAAATAATTAACGGTTTAATTTGACATTTTAAATATTTAATTATTTTAAATAGATTCAATAATATAATGTAAATTTGTAAAGTTTTGAATAATATTTTTTGTATTCAATACGATATATAATATTACAAGTAGTGTACAAAATATATACAACAACAAGAAAATAAATATCTTAAATATCTGGTAAAATTAAAAAAAATTCTAGAATATACATCTCAAACGACACTGTTTGCACTTCCTTTAAAAACGCTATCGTTTAGCTAAAAACAAAATATTGTCACTTGACTAATCTTACTTCAATTGATACACCTATCCAAAAGTTAAGTCTTCTCTATTTCTAGACAGACAACCGACTTCTATTATCATTAAAAACTCTTCAAACCCCCTTTCAAGCTTGCATTGGTTGTGTTGTCACCAAACTAAACTTGAATGAATGTTGCTGAAAACTTGAAATTCGAGTGATTTTGGAAAGGGATCTACTATCTGATTCTTAGAAGAAATATGTTAGGTTTTTAAGAACCTTGCATGACACACTCTTGAACTAGATGATAATCTATTTTTATGTGCTTTGTATGCTTGTGAAACATTGGATTTGCAGCGATGTGTTAAGCTTCCATGTTATCCCATCTCAAGGGAATGAGCATATGAATCAAATCTGCAGATCTCTTAATAAGTAAGTTAGCCATTTTAACTCACATGTCTTACTACTCATGCTTCAATATTCTACCTCTATCAAAGATTTGCTAATAATTTTTTATTTTTTAACCTTATAGGAAATCAACAATTCTTCGAGGAATATATAATACCTAGATGTAGATCTTCTCATTTCTGGACGGGATGCCTAGTTCGTGTTGCAAAATGCCTTTATTGAGTAATTTGTATCCTTTCTAAAAAATAGCCTTTTTTCTAGTGACCCCTTTAGATATCTTAAAATTGTTATTGCTACATTTTGGTGTTCATGACACGACTCTTGCATGTACCGACTAAGCCTTTGTATAACTAATGCTATGTCAGAATAAATTATGTTTAAATACATCAGCTTTCCAATCAATCTCTGATACTTCTCAAGGTAATTCAAAATTAATCCTAAACCTTTGTTTATTTTTTATCATGTACTCATAAGTAACTTTGCTTCTCTACATGTTTCCAGACCTATTTCCTTTAGCATGTCTTTAATGAACTTATATTGACTCATTAACATCTCTTTTGATGATCTAACCACTTCTCGACCTAGAAAATACTTTACATAACTAAGGTCCTTAATGGTAAAAGCTACATATAAGTAATTCTTCACCTCCTGTATATCTTGATTGCTCGCCCTTATGATTAGCAAGTCATCTACGTACACTAGTAAGGCTAAAAATTGCTCTTCCTTTCCTTTAATAAACAAACAATAATCTGTTATTGATTGTTTGAATCCAAAGGCTTTTAAATTGTTTATTAATTCTTTGTTATATTATCTTCCCACTTGCTTGAGTCCATATAAACTCTTATATAATCTATATACATGTCCCTGTTTTGCTTCAATGTATCCTTTTGGTGGAACCAAATATATTTCTTCTTTTAAATGTCCATGAAGATATGCATTGTTTATGTCTAATTGATGTACAACCCAATCTTTCTTAACTGATAATAATAATTTGACTATCATTAGTTTTACCATAAGTGCAAAATTATCATGATAATCAACTCCAGGTTTTTGGTTATACATCTTAACTACTAAGCATGCTTTGAATTTATCTATAGACCCATCAACTTTATATTTTACTTTATACTTTCCTCTTGGTAATTTAGTAATTCACCATGTATCATTTTTTTCCAATGCTTTTAACTCATTTTACATTGCAGTTACCCACTATTTTTCTTTCTTTGCTTCCTAATATGATTATGGTTCATGTATAAAGAAAACCTTTACCATGAAACAAGTGTATGCATTTGAGAAATGTGGTATGGTTTAGTTAGTAACTATTCCTGTATTTTTTAAAGTCTTTTGCAAGTGATTACTATTACTAACTTGAGCAACATAGTTATTTAACCAAGCTGGTTTATGTATGCTTCTACTACTCGTTTTGACTTCTTGTGTTATTTCTATAATAGGAGGAATATCTTCAAGAATTTCAATAGATGTATTTTCATTATTAACATGAGGACTCTGGACTGGTAAGATTTTTGGTAATGTTTCTTCTGAGGTTTGAAAGTCTCTGTTGGGTTCCTTTTGAGCTATATGTATGACACTATCTCTAGCTTGTGAAATGAAATATTGATTATTTGGTCCTTAATATCACACCCGAACCTAGCATAACACGCTCCCGTAGTTAATAATTTCCTAAGTAAGGAAATCATTAATTATTCCACAAGGGATCTATTACAAATTTTTTTTATTTGATCATGTGTTGATACACTTAATCGTATCAGTTAATATTTGTACTTCTAATCAAATGACACATGTAGACATGAGTAATATCAATATATAATAGTATGCATTCATTTTATTTATACATTTATCATATATTTATCATGCATACTCATATCATTATCCATTATATTAGATATGTTTATTTACTTTTACACACTAAGATGGTCTCGATATTACACACAATAAACATTCATAACAGAAGTATTACTACCACTAAGGTTAATATAACAAGCCGCATAAACAAAGACACCACGAAGTATGTTACATTGGTCCCAAACTACTTTGAGAATGAGATTCTTCAAAATCACAACCTCTCCTGACTGTAGATCGGTCAGTTTAACTCTCGCCCAAAGAACCTGGTTATGTGTTCATCAAATGACAAACACTGAGTATAAAAATTAGTGGTGCTATAAAATGAGTAAATAATATGAGCACATATTATAAATATTATATTAAAGTAAATCATGGCAAACTATCATTAACCAGTATAACTATATCATATCATGTCATTTTGCATCACTTATTAGTTGTTACAATCAATGCATATAACATATTATGCAAAGATAGGAACAAATACCATAAAAGATTCCAATGTAACTTTATCTGCATTAAATACTATATTATACATCATTACTTTATGTACTTCTCTTTATAAGCACGATTATAGTGAATTCATCATTCCATCAACTACACTTTCATGATATATGAATGATAATGTATATTTATGAGAATGCATTCATGCTTTGCATTCTCCCTCTGATTTTCCTGTAACATTTCATTTCTTTTCTGTATGATTGTGCACAATCTCAATTCGTACTGGGTCCCTCTATGTATCGATACTCGTCTCCCGAAGGAGAGCATTATAACTGTTTAGTTCAGTAAACCTATTTTTCTTTTCTGTATGTATCGATACTCATCTCTGGTAGGAGCGCATTATAACTGTATGATTCCATCGAGGGAATCGATAATAACTGTATGACTTAGTATGCTATTAGTGAACATTGCTCTATATGTCACTTTCTTTTCCCCTTATATCCTCTGTATGATATGTCATGAATATGTCTTTATGTATAGATGATTCATGACATGATGCATAACTTATGCTTATATGATCGTAAGCAATGATGATCATATGATATCATAATCTCACTACGTTGTTATCATAAGCAATTACTTGAAATCATCATTTTAAGACCCTATATAGGGTCATAAGATGAATAACACAAACCTGTTATCGCTTACCCTTATCGATACCTGAAAGAGAAGTATGAACTTTATGATTTGAACCTGTCACATTTCCATTTTACATTATTTTAGTAAAGTCATTCATGTATTGCACTTGAATTATCATCTTTAAGAATCCATATTAATTCATGATAAATAACCATCAATAAACTTTGAATAATAATAAGCATATAAGCACAATCCCATTTACAATATTTCATACTTTGCAATTAAGCATCATACATGCCTTTCGACCAACTTAAGTCTTTGCATTATATTACAATGTATTAAGTGTGTTTGTACATCATTTGTTACACCCGTAGTTGAGACCCTAGTAGTTTGTACGCTAGTATACGGGTAGAGGTCTGTATGCGTATGAGTTTGGTTATACTTTGATGATGTGGATACATGTATATATGAATGTATGCTTGT
This sequence comes from Dalechampia spathulata, assembly GCA_948192965.1. Lineage (NCBI taxonomy): Eukaryota > Viridiplantae > Streptophyta > Magnoliopsida > Malpighiales > Euphorbiaceae > Dalechampia > Dalechampia spathulata. The sequence goes on along the minus strand of CANYBF011331737.1, from coordinate 64 downwards.
GTTTGTGATTGTATTATGTGACACTGTTGCCTTATTGAGAAGTGTGACTTCTCGGTTGGATGAG
>CANYBF011331622.1:0-13346 GCA_948192965.1 Dalechampia spathulata | reverse complement strand
TATGTTATAAATGATGTTCCTTTATAGATCATTTAATGATTGAGGAACACTAGCACAAACTTACAATCAATTTCCCTTTGTCTAACTTGTCTGGTGGTACGCGTTGACTATCCTCGAAACAACCTAAATCATAATACAATCATTAATCATTCATAATTCACACTTTTGTAATCACTTTATATATATATATATATATATATAGACACACACACACACACACACACACACATACGTATGACATGTGAGATGATGTATGACATACCATATGCATGATAAATGAAGTGGATAGCATACTATATGCATGATATGACATAGTGGATGACATACCATATGCATGATATGACATAGTATAGTGACATGGCATATGCATGACATGGCATAGTGATGTGTATGTGAATTGGAATTTGACATGGCATGGTATATATGGCACGACATAATGGCATATGACATGATGATAACATGATAGCATGTGATATGGCATGGCATGGCATATAGTATAGCAAGTTGCGTGTATTGTGACGCATATTGTATTGCGTATTGGCGTGTTTACGATATGTAAGCGTATATGGTAACAAATTTTATGGCATGATATATGCATGGCATGACATAGAAGTGTGTGATGTGGTATGTTACATGGCATATATATATTTAGATAAATCTAATAAACCATACATGAGCAAAAATAATAATGGCCGGTGAAAGGGATCGAAGGAGACAGGGGATACACACATGATTTAGAGGAATTATTACAAAACAAATAATAATTCTATCCTATTACAAAATTCTCCATGCATACATAATTTTAGGACATTAAGTAACGTCCCTTACTCCTCGGCTGAATTTTCTCCTTGGACAGTACGAGTCAAAAATGCACGAATGATTAATATGTAAAATAAACAAATAAATTCATTAGTAGTAAATGAATTTAGGATTTATTTGACTAGTCCAATGCTATGTGAAAGCATGAACCAAGAGCCAAAATCTGATTAATTATTAAGCAACAATCATGTGAATTTATATAAGCTAAATTGTAAAAATTAATAAAAATAAAAATAATTTTAAGCAAAATTATTTTTGTTTGATCATGGAAAATCAAATGGGAGTGCTAACATCACTTGGAGCAATTGGAGATAGCCACTCAACCAATTTGAATCCAATCCTTTCAAAAATTACATTTTTAATAAGTTAAATCGGCATTTAATCGTTGAAAATCAATTTTGAGGCCAAAATTAATTAAATGTAATTAATTTATGATAGATCCAGTACATTTGAGCTAATATGAAGCATCAAATATTACTGGAAAAATTAAACGAGTTTTGAAAACAATCAAAAAACATGATTTTCAGGAAATTTTTCAGGGAATGTGTGCCGCATATCAGACTATATGCACCACACATAGGCTATGTGTGGCACACATAGTTGAAGTTGTGGTGCACATAGCTTATGAATCTACATGAAAATTAAATCTGTCAGTATAGAAATGATCAACAGATAAAAATAAGCAACTTTAATGAAGATAATACCTCATTTTGAACTCGGATCGGCCTCCGTTTTGCAATCCAAACAATTAATTATGCAATTAATTTGAATAATTAATTTTAAGGCTAAAATAAATTAGATCTAGATAATATTTGACAGATCCAGAACCCTAGAAGCATGAACAAGCCCCAAACATCATTAGAAAAGTCAGATCGGAAGCAAAAATGAGTGAGAAAGGCATTTTCTTTTGAAATCCAGGATCTATGTGTGCAGCATACCTATGTATTCCACACATAGGCTGTGTGTGGTGCACATAGATGTATATGTGTTGCACATAGCAAGCAAAATAGAAGGAAAACAGAGTTTTTAGGTAAAAACCCGAGATCCAACCTTGATCTAGGCAGATCTAGAACTGAAAGTGTGTTTTTGCTTCGTGGATTTACATCCAACGTAAGAAAAATAATTTTAAGGTTAAAATTATTGTAGATCTATGAAATATATGGGAGATCTAGAACACTAGAGGCATAGAGAGGCCTCAAATGTTGCTGGAAAGACCAGATCGGGTGAAAAACTGAAGCAAAATGAAAGAAATTGACATTTTCTTTGAAATCTGAGGCCCACTGGGGTTGCATTGGGATGTGCACCCCATGCCCCATAAGCATCATTTTGTGTGCCAAGACATTGTGCAATATGGCTCACATCCCGTTTGGTCCTGAGAAGGCTCCCGACCAAACGTCTTTTTTTGCTATATGTGTAACACATAGTGCTATATGTTACGCATATAGCATTTTGCCCCTATTCATTTTGCCTTGCTCGAGCAAAACGGGATGTGAGCCATATGTCAAATAAGCATCATTTGACATACTAAGGCATTTTGCAATGAAAAGTTTTCCGGATTTGGTCCTAAAGGTGGGCCCCACCAAACATCTTTTTTTTTTCTTGCATAGTGCATGCATAGTGGTGTGCACTAAATCCATTTTGTTTGTGTATTTCACCTCACACAGGTGAAATGCAATGTGTTTCTTGTGTCAAATAAGTGTCATTTGACATATTAGAGCGTTACATAAAATGGCTCTTTTATTAGAAGGGCCTTGGGTGGTAGGCCCTACTAAGCATCCTATTTTGGGTATATAATGCTATACGTCCAAAATGTAGGATTTTGCATGCTATGTGTTAAGCGTTATTTTGACATTGTAAGGTGTTACTAGCATGTTCTATTTATGTGGGTCCCACCAGACAATTTTTTTGATTTAAGTGCTGTGTGCACGATGCTATGCACTTAATGTGTTCTGCATGTCCAGAACACTCAAAGGAAATTGACAAGGGTGGTGGGCCCTGCTAAACATCATGGTGGGCCCCATCAACTGCAATGTGCTTTGTACACCCAGAGCACTCAGAGGAAGCCAAACAATCCTATATGCATTATCGGGGTCTGTCGCACCCTAAATTTTGAGTCTCTCGGACTGATTGGGATGAACCGGGTCTACTCCATCACTGTTTTGCCTTTACGGGCATTCCTGGTTCACCTTGGTATGGTTCAGGGTTTGGTTTAGGGTTGCTTGGGGGCATTTTTGTCATTTTGGGCCACTTACCAGCACGGGTAAGTTAAGGGGCCGATTCGGGTATGCAACATACCCGTACGGGTATGTTTCTTACCCGAATCGCCTCTTTAAGATACCCGTACGGGTATGTTCCCCAATTCTGTTATAATTTGAATTTCTGTTATTTTGGCAGGAGGAACATAATTGTTAGGGTTTTTCAAATCTGATTTCTCTCAATTTTCAAAAAGAACGCGATTTTAATTGATCATTTTAGCTTGAATTTGATTAGAATTTGATTGAATTTGATTAAAACTAGTTTAGATTTAATCAGTTTTTGATTAAAACCTAAAAACCTAAGCATTTTTGGATTGGATTGAGTTTTGATCTTCCTAACATTGTATTTGGATTGGAAAAGCTACAAGTTACATTGGAGAATCAACAAAGGTAACATTCTTCTACTTTTTATCTGATTTCATTTGCATTTAGTTGAGTTTTGATTGAGTTTGATGCATTTTTGATTCGTTTTGATGATTAACATGTGAAATAATGTGAGATTAATGCGTGATATTGCTTGTATGAGATTCGGAGCTAGTTTAAAATTGATTAGGAGCATGTTTGTGACTGATCTTACCCGTACGGGTATGATCATGGGTACAACATACCCGTATGGGTATGATCATGCATAAACATACCCGTACGGGTATAATCAGAAGGGTGATCAAATGAGTTTTATTTTTCCGAGTCTTGCTTGATTAATTTCATGATTTCTCATGTAGGTTGCATGCTTAGGTGATGTGTTTAGCTTTCATTTTGATAGTTTGTATGAGAATAATGCTTAGATGATTTGTTTAGTTTGCAATTTGATGATAAAGTTGTTTGTTTAGTGTATGATGTGATGATTAGTATGTTTGATTAGGTTGTGTAGATGATATATTTGTGTAGTTAACATGTTGTTATGTTGTATGATTGCATGTTAATGCATTTGGTTTAGGTTATAGTTCATATGTTGTATGTTAATGTGTTTAGTATGTTGTATGATTGCATGTTAATGCATTTGGTTTAGGTTATAGTTCATATGTTGTATGTTAATGTGTTTAGTATATCATGATGTTGTTATGTTAATGTGTTTAGCATGTCATATGTCATATGTTGCATGTTAATGTGTTTAGTATGTCATGATGTTGTTATGTTAATGTGTAGTTAGCATGTTATGATGATATGAATATTATGTTGTTTAGATAATATTGCTTGCATGATTTGTTAGCATGTTGTGATGTTTGTCATGTTTAGTATGTTATGACGTTTATGATAATGCATGTTTAGTTAATGTGTTTGCATGTTGTTTAGTATTGCATGATATGGTGATGTGTGTTGTCATGTCGTGATTATGATGTTATGTTGTTTACTATGCGTGTATGATGTTCATGTGTTTCATTTACATGTTATAATGTCATGATTTGAATGTAGATATCGTTTGCATGGTTGCATGTTGTTTTGATCTTGTAATTAGTGTTTGTGTTTAGTGCATTTGTTCTCTTTTACACTTTTGTGATGAGTTTCAAAGGAACGAGTAGTGGACTTGACTTGAGGGATTGGAGTGCGGACCCGGGGCTCAATCGAGGCCTAATTCAGTGGATTCCGAAGTGACAGCTGTGCATGGATTCTGGAACTCATGAAGACCCCTTTTGTGTCATTTCATTCATTTGGTCGGGTTGTATTAAATACCCGCATTTGTTTGCTTTTATTTTTGGTTGGGTTGTATTAAATGCCCGAGTCACTTTATTTTTCGTTTTCTGCTTTTATTTCTGCTTTTATTGCTTTCATACATGCTATATGTCTCTTGCTTCCCTATGCCATGAAATCGGACTTAAGTGAACTTCAACCTAACTGCGTGTGATTTGGCTTTTGTTAAAACCGGATAAAGTGAATATGATAATACGGAATATGAATAAAATTGAAATGCCGAACCCATTCTTTGAAGAAATTCGGGCTGCTTTCCCTCAGCAGGAAGGCTCGGGTTTACCTTTTCCTGACTTGTTTTAGTCTCTCAATTGAGTTGGCTAGATAAGTCGGGTGGTGACTCCACATCATTTTCTCGACGCGATCTATCTAGGTCCTGTAGTTACTCAGGGATCTATACTTTCGAGAGCAAGCACCACGGCATTTCACGTCGAACAGGGTGCAGCGCTCCCACGTCCGGGATGTGCTACTCTCACAGGGTCGACTTCGGGGACTAATACCAAGCCGAATCGATAAAAACCCAAGATTACGCAATGATGAAAAGTCAGGGTCAACAATTTGCCCCCTGATCAGAACTATTTTGAGGTGACACAAGCACAAGTCATCAAAATGAGATATGATCATATCATGACTTTTCACAGGAAGTAAGGAAAGTTCCTGCCCGATGCTTGCGTCGAGGCCTGATGTTCCTGTTGAGGCTTATGGGGTGCTCACATTGAGGCTTTACAGAGTGATTTCATTGAGGCTTACCATCCAATTTTGCAACTGGGAGCCCGGTGCTCGGGCTAAAGGTGATCAATGCTGATTTGTTGCTCATACTGAGGCTTAGGAACCCAATTCTGTCACTAGGAGCCCAATGCTCGAGCTAAACTGATCAATGCTGACCAAAGGTCTTTTGCAAGATCGATGGCTTTGTTGTGAGGCTTGGAATCATCTGTAATCAGTGTTCAGATGCCTACTACAAGGATTTAGGAACCAGAGGCTTGGTTCTGTGGTTGCTGTTGGATCGAATGGTCAACTACGGGACCAGAGGTGACCGTTTGCTGGGTCAATGCTTGCACCATCAAATAAATGTCAAATATCTCTAAAGCGGCATTTGGGATCCTTTGTTGGGTCTTTGACATTTTCTGGTTGATGGTTTTAACCAGTAAAAATCCCAATTCTATCACTGGGGGCCCGACGTTCAGGCTATCTAATCAGGGTTGACTGGTGGTCACTGCAAGACTAATGGCTTCAATATGAGATTCATCATTCGAAGTTGGCATTCAGACGCCTATGGGTAGGGTTTTGAAGTCAAAGGCTTGACTTTGTGATCTCTGCTGGATCGGGTGGTTCACCTACGGAACCAAAGGTGACCGTTTGCTGGGTCAGGGTGATCAACTATCAGATCTATTCTTGTGCCATCAAATAAGTGTTGACTATCCTCAAAGTCTATATTTGGGACCCTCTATCAGAATGCAACACTATCTTGTCAACGGCTTGACCAAAAGTCAAAGGTTTGACTATTTTTGATCATCTGCTGGTTCAATTTCCTGTCTTTGCTAGACATGGGAAAACAATTTATCAATGAAATTAGCATTGAAATGGTCTAGGAAAGATATCTGAATTTTTGAGTATCAGTTTGCTGTATTCTAACTGATTTTCTAGATTTTTCAGATGCTGCGGGTCGTGAAAATTGGGCTCGATGGAGCAAACAACCTCAAAAAATTTTGAAATTTTTACCAAAGGCCTAACTTTTGATATGCATCTTAGTGGGAGGGTGGTGTACATTAGCAGGCACTGCTAGAGGATGGTGCATGTTAGCAAAATTTGGTACGTGTGGAGTACGTTCCCCTATGTATGGCACACATAGCTTAGAAATTTTGAATATCCAAGTTTATAATTTGAAAATTAGTTTGTTTGCCTCTCCAAAATTGATTTTCTCTCAAACCATAAACTGAAGACTCAGCATTTTTTTATGAAAATGGCCGGTATTAGGATGCAACCGACCCCCTGGGACCCCAAACCAGTCCCAAGCTATGCTCTAACTGAGCTAACAACACGTGATGCATACTTTGGAGCCCATTTTGGTAATCAAATTATAGAGACTTTTGCCATAGGCTCCCATCAATCCTGAGCTCCTCCGGAGAAGGTGAGTTTTCTGTAACTCGACTTGGTTTTGTGGTTTTTTAGGAATTCAATTATAGGCCATTTTTCTTGCATTTAGGCTAGTATTTGACCTAAATTAGGTGCTATGTTAGAGCTAAGCTTAGGTATACGCATGTTTATCTAGACGGTTTGGTAAAAATTATGGTTTTTTGGTGTGGGTTTTGCTATGTGTGGCGCACATAGCACTATGTATGGCATACATGGCCTATGTGTGATGCACATAATGCTATGTGTGGTGCACATAATGCTATGTGTGGTGCACATAGCAGTGGGAAATGGACCATAATGTGCATTGTTTAGCCATTTTTTGAGAGGTTAGGCATTTTAGTGATTCATAAGCATGAATAGGTGCATTTTAGGGTTAAAGGAAGGAGCTATGAGTCTCTGAAAGTGCTGTATGCATTTTGTAATTTAGTCTAAAAGCTGACCTAAATTTTTGTAATTTACAGAGGGAGCGGATGGTCGTCGGAGCTGGTAGTATCTGCGGGATATTTGAGTGGTACTCCCAGCTACCTCGGGAGATCCATGTAAGAGTGGACCAGAGCTACTTTGATCTGTATATCTCTTGCTTCACTAGCATGGAGAAGAGGTGTAACAAGCTTGTTATCACTACTATGATTGAGTGGTGGATGGATTCCACCCATACCTTCCACTTGTCGGTAGGTGAGATTATGATTACTCTGGGGATATTTGCTAGAATCACCGGGTTAGAGTGCGCAAGACTACCTGTCCAGTTTGATGCCAGGTTGACATCATCGTGCTAGTTGTACAGTGCAATATTTGACCTCCTAGGCATGTCACCCAATGTTAGAGGAGGACATAGTATTTCTTATGACTGTCTCTGAGAAGCAATGTTGGCGGAAACACTAGGTAGGATGATCTATATGGATCAATACACTCGTAACTTCTTGCTATACGTGTTAGGGTGTTTGCTATTCAATGACAACCAAAATAGTATCCATTTATCTGTATTATAGGCCCTCCATGACTTAGAGGCTATTGGGTGGTATGACTAGGGTAGTGCTAGTCTAGCCCATCTGATGCAAGGTTAGATTTCTGCAGTAGGCATTACAAAGACCGCTTCATCGACTACTGGCAGGTCATAGAGGTAAGTAGAATTTTGTTGATTCTGTTATTGTAGTGTTTGTCTAAATCTTGCTGATTTTGCATGTTGACCTTGCAGATCATGGCGTATGACTTTAGGCTACTACGAGAGCTCTAAATCCCATATGGGATACCTCTTGGTTTTCCACACATGCAGGCATGGAGTACACCGCGACGGAGGCTTGATTATACAATGGATGAGTTGAGAGAGCATCTCAATGACTTAACCTGGGATTAGGTTAGAAGAAACAATTTAATTAGCATTAAACTGTATTGAAATGGTTTGAGAAATACCTGAGTAGGTGTCTGATCTCTTGTCGTTGTTGGAATAGGTGTGTCCCCATCGTTAGAGCATTATGTACCCGAGGCCAGAGTACTTGACTAGCTCGATGCGTAAGGATGAGCAACACATGTTATTGGAGAGTCCTGAAGGTAGACTCTTTTATCTGGGTGAGTGCATTATAGACTGGCATCTAGGGTCAGAGGGTCAAGTGGAGCCTGCTGCACCCCCAAGAGTGATGTTTTAGGCATCTTGTACTGAGACTGACCTAGAGATAATTGATTCACTGAATGATATTCCCGGGCGGGAGCGTCTATCTAATTCACTAGTGGATTACCCCACTTTCATCTAGTTAAGGTTATTGGGGCCTATGGAGCTTTCCATATACAGAGGCTTACATGACAGAGCAGTGGGTCAGGTGTTAGACCCGATATCCATAGAGGTCAAGGCGGGCGCCATGGTTTGCCAGCTGTTGGTAGTTCTTGAAGTAGCGATGCCTCGAAGAGGTCTTGTGATGTCATACTTGACATGAACCCTCTGAGACCAATATCTCTCCAGAGGTGCCCCCAGGATATGAACATCCAGCAGACTTTATGGAAGGCTAGTTGATGTGGCCATAGAACCCATTGTTTTACACTTATGACGAGACTGGTCATCCTTACAAGACTTCCTTTCCGGTGTTGACAAGGAGTGAGATATAGTTTGATCCACCAAACACTACCCATGTGAGTACATGTGTTTTGTATTTTCTCTGACTTTAGTAGTCTTTTGTGCATTTGACCTGTGTAGGTACCTAGGGATGCCATGGCTGATGCCTCGAGGCTTTTGATAGGGTTGCGCCACTACCATACCTCTGAAATGCTGACTGTTTAGGTGAGTACTTGCTATAAATGTGAGTGCATGGAAATGCATGGATGCATGACTTATATGCCTATATGCTTGTGTTTACAGTCAAGCAGGCAAGTGGAGTGAGAGGAGTGTGATTGCTACGTTCGGATGATCAAGTAGATGGGATGAAAGATTACCCGACTGATAGTGCATCTGGAGCGATATAACATCAAGGTTCCAGATAGCCCCAGTCCTGATGATGACCATTCCGGTGAAGATGATGCTTAGAGAAGACGTGATATCTGATTCCCATATGCATGGTGTCAGAATTCTGAAATTTCCTATGTTTTATGTTTATTGCCAAAACATAACCCATTTGCTTTTCTGTGCAGAAATTAGATATACAATGACTCAGCAATCACTGTTTGCTTTTTGTACTCTTTCTCGCCGTTGGGGCAACGATGAATGGAGTCAATCAGGAGAGATCGGATTCCAATACTTGAGGACACTTTAGCAAGTTTTGATCAATAACATTTTTCTACATTCTACCATGTAATTTTAGAATCTGATGGTTCATATGTTCCAGTTTAGACATGTGGAGCTGTGTCCAATGTACGAGGAGTTTACTGCTATCCTCGGAGCCATCTGTGAGATGTCGACAATGTTAATGATGTGTGCGTCAATAGGAGAAGCAGAATTATTCCTGATGAGGGCCTTCGACATTGATCTGACTATTACGAGGTCCCTCTAAGCTATAGAGGATTCTATGAATATTGTTGCTCTTTTCTGGCTGTGTAGTCAAAAGTCAGCAGATACCCCTTCATGGCTGAGGGTAGCGGGGTTTGAATTGCTGGCGCAATTTTTATTCATCGATCCGTCCGACCATGGGGATTTATTGATTGGACCTATGTTAGATCAGATGGTGTAGGGTCAGACCCCTTTTCCTATGATCATAGCAGAAATGATCATCAGACTGGATAAAGTGAAGAGAGGACTATCCGAGCATTTCACTGGTAGTCTGCTTCTGTTGTAGGTAAGAATTCTAAGTTGCCTTTGTAGGTTTTCAACTTAGAAAAGCTGTGTTTTTGCCCTAATTTTTGCACGAGTCACCTTTTTATAAGGTTTTTGGCTCATCAGGCTATTGATTTCATTTCAGACCCTAACTTTTGCCTGAATTGCCCCCTTATGTTTTCAGCTTAGCGGGCCGCTCTAATTTATACCTGAGCAACCTTTTGTAAAGTTTTCAACTCAACAAGCTTTTATTTTTATTTTTTTTATTTTGTTTTGTTACAGATCTGGCTTCAAGAGAAGCTTGGGATCTTAGTGCCTCCAGCAGGGGACCCATAGAGATATCTCTCTCAAAGCCATATACGGAGGGGTTATACCTTTAGTGAGGCAAAGATGATGACATTCCAAGGCTGGATTGTTTGGATGGGGGCCCGACCTGAGAGCAAGATCAGGTGGAGCTGTCCTTGGTGGCACATACAACATGTGACTGTAATGACTTACATAGATTGTATCCTACTACCAAGATTCATGCGTTGTACACATTACAGTCCTGCTAGGATCTGTCATCAGTACGGCCATTGGTAGACCATCCCTCGACTGATAGAGTTTGAGGAAGGAAAGCTGGTGCCTCGCTTTATGGAGCATGTGGAGAGGACTTGGCCTTGTTGTCGGATAGTGTTGGTGGAGAATCCTAGAGCTGGACCTCCCATAGATGATGAGTATAAGCTGTGGGTGCTGTGCCAAGCTTGAATCCTGTACTACGAGAGATTATTAGGCATAATAATATGTAATAAAGGATGATAATGCTTTATGTTTGAGATTTGTATTACTTATGTCTAAGTTTATGAACATGTGTTCCATTTGCATTAATGAGATTAAAACATTTGCGTAAAAAATGTCAAAACCAACACAGAAGTTCTGGATGTGCATCAGACTTGACCCCTGTCATTGACCAGTCTCGTGCGAGATTTTCTGATCAACTATTTTAACAATCTCCTTTTACCTCTAAGAGCTCTAATTTTTGCATGAGTTGTCCAAGTAGATTTTCAACTCATCGAGCCAATATTTTGTTTACCTTAATTTTTGTGTGAACTACCTATGCAGGTTTTTAGCTCACTAGGCTTTTCATTTTGTTCTGCTTTTTTTTCATCCTTTGCTCTAGATAAAATATTTCTTCAGCCGATCAAGGTTGATGGGTTCTGAAAATTCATTGCCTTCCAAATCTGAGATGCGAACAACGCCTTTGGAGAGGATCTTTTTAACTAGGAATGGGCCTTCCTAGTTAGGTCTGAACTTTCCACGAGGGTCGCGAATAGCTAATCTGACTTACTTCAAAACTAAATCACCTTCCTGTATAGCAACAGGCTTGACTTTTTTGTTGAATGCATTTGCCATGCGCTCCTTGTAAAGTTGTAGGTGATAGAGGGCCCTTAGCCGCTTTTCATCAATAGTAACCAGTTACTCATACTTGGCCCTTTTCCACTCAGGTTCTGGCAATTGAGATTCCAGAATGGTACAAAGTGATTTTAGCTCCACTTCAATTGGCAATACGGCTTCTATCCCGTAAACCAAAGAGTATGGGGTAGCACTCGTAGGACTTCTTACAGTGGTTCTGTAACCCCATAAAGCAAATGGCAGCTGCTTGTGCCAGTCCCTGTAAGTTCTCACTATCTTGGCTAAGATGTGCTTGATCATTTTGTTAGCCACTTTGACTGCCTCATTAGCTTGAGGGCGATAAGGAGAAGATCAATGGTGCTCGATCCTATACTTTTTTAGTAAGTTAGCAACTTGGCCCTAGAACTACACTCCATTATCTGATACCAAGTGATGCGGTACCCCATATCGGCATATGAGATTTTTCTCTATAAAATTAGCAACCTGCTTTGCCCCCATTTTACCATAGGATTCAGCTTCTACCCACTTAGAAAAATAGTCAATAGCCACTAGTATGTGCTGATGTCCGTTGGATGCATTAGGATGAATCTCACCCATGATGTCAATTCCCCAAGCTGAGAATGGCCAAGGTGTTATCAAATTCTGTAGTTGAGCTGGTGGTAGGTGACTCAGATCTCCATGAATCTAGCATTCATGGCATATCCGTACAAACTATATGTAGTCTGTCTCCATAGTGAGCCAGAAATATCCTTAGCATAGGATTTTCCTGTAAAGCACGAATCCATTCATGTGGGGTCTACATGCACTAGTGTGTACTGTTTCCATGACTGATTCAATTTCCTTCCCTGATATGCATTAGAGTTGTAGACCATCTACTGTGCTTCTATAGAGAACGCCCTGATGTTAGGTAAAGTTAGCTGCTAGTCTGCACAGGGCTAGCTTATCAATTCTGTTAGCTTCTTCTGGATAAGTACCAGTCTTCAGAAAGTTCATGATATCTGCATACCATGGGATTTCATCTGGTTGGTCTAGTGCCATAACTCGTTCTCCCTCATAGCAAGGAATCATTGATTGCTCGATGAATACAGACTGAACTTGACTTTGCAGTTGCTCACAGACTAAAGCCAGTGTGGCCAAAGCATTGACCATTTGATTCTCCTCACATGGCATGTGAATGAATTGGCATGAGCTGAAATTGTAAACCATGAGCTTTATGTATTCAGCATAAGGCTTATGCCTTTCTTCTTTGACATCCTACTCGACCGTGGAATGGTGAATGACAAGCATTGAATCACCAAATATTTGTATATCCTAGGCACTAATCATTAGCAATAGCCTAAACAAACACACTTCATACTTGGCCATATTATTGGTGACTGGAAAGCTTAGCCGCTTAGAAAGCATAATGAGTTTGCCTTCAAGAGTGATTAGCACAACCCTTATACTTGCACCTCTTCTGTTGACTACGCCATCAAAGTGTAGTTGCTATTTTTGGATATCAACTGCCCCTAAGTGCTCATTTGGGAATCCAGTTCAAACGTCTCAGAGTCATCCATCTACTTGGATGCTAAGAATTTAGCAATTGCTTTGCCTTTGATCACCTTGGTAGTGATGTACTACACATTAAACTCTGATAACAGGATTAACCACCTGGAGAGTTTCCCTACCAGCAAAGGAGTTGTGTACAAGTACTTCATGGGGTCAACCTTGGAGATTGCCTGTACTTGGTATGACTAGAAGTAGTGTTTGAGTTTCTTAGTGAACTAGACCATAGCCATGCATAGCTTCTCAATAGTGCTGTACTTACATTCTGTTGGCAACAG
>CANYBF011331553.1:0-15878 GCA_948192965.1 Dalechampia spathulata | reverse complement strand
TATCATACATATGATATGCCATTTATCTCACAGGTCATACATATGTCATGTCATTACATATCATGCATATGATATACCATTTATTCCACATATCATGCATATGATATGTTATTCATCTTCACATGTCATACATATGCCATGTCATTACATATCATGCATATGATATGTCATTCATCTTCACATGTCATTCATATGCCATGTCATTACATATCATGCATATGATATGCCATTTATTCCACATGTCATGCATATGCCATATCATTACATATCATACATATGATATGCCATTTATCTCACAGGTCATACATATGTCATGTCATTACATATCATGCATATGATATACCATTTATTCCACATATCATGCATATGATATGTTATTCATCTTCACATGTCATGCATATACCATGTCATTACATATCATGCATATGATATGTCATTCATCTTTACATGTCATGCATATGCCATGTCATTACATATCATGCATATAATATGCCATTTATTCCACATGTCATGCATATGCCATGTCATTACATATCATGCATATGATATGCTAATTATCTCACATGTCATCCATATGCCATGCCCTCATCGCATACGCCATTCATACCCCACGCATACCTAAAACGCCAATATGATCCCAAAAATGCTAAACGTATTACGCTATATGTGCTATTTGCCATGATTATATGCTTATATATCATGCTAAGTTGCCATATCATGTATATGATATGTCATTCACGTTCACATGTCATGCATATGCCATGTTACTTTTTTGCTATTTCACATGCCATGCATATGCCATGCAATCCAAATGTCATATAGCATTATATGCCATTCTACGTGCAACCTTACAACGCCAAATCACATGTCATGCTGTGTGCTTACATTTATGCTCGTATCTTGCCTGCTTAGGACAATTAATCTCAACTATAATGGTAAAATTGATTTTGGAAACTCATAGAATAGATCTCCACCACCCGAACCCAATCTCTGAAGGGTTTAACTAGCACTCATGCTATGGGTCAGTTAGACCAATCCGGAACCATCCGGTGGTGACTCCCTTACGAATCTTTTGATTTTGTATCATTCCTTAATGGAACTCCTTAGGAAGACTACGCTTTCATTCCAAGTGTGATCCTCGATCTGTGAGCATCATAAGCCTCACTCTGGGCTCCGACAGAAACCAGGCGTTCACAGAGTGTCAATGTTGTGAAGTTGAGGAGTGGCCGAACCCTTCCTAAAAATACTAGAAAAAAGCCAAAATCCCATGAAGAAAAGAAGCTGGAAATTGAAGATAGCAAAGAAGAGCAAAAGAGAGAGCAAGAGGAGAAAGCCAATGACCATGAGAAGGAAATCCAGCCTGTGATAAATCATTGCCCATTTCCTAAGCGATTGGAAAAGACCAAACTGGAGAGGGAGCAGAAGGAGATCTTAGAAACCTTCCACAGGGTACATGTCAATATTCTATTGCTTGAGGCCATAAGACAGGTATCAAGGTATGCCAAATTTCTCAAGGACTTATGTATAAATAAAAGAAAATTAATTGGCTTCCAATAAATGAATATGAGTGAAACTATTTTAGCAGTAATACAGAGGAAAGTGCCACCGAAATCCAAAGATAAGGGAGTTTTCACAATTCTTATTATGATTGGTGATATGGGCATAAGACATGCTATATGCGATTTAGAGCATCAATTAACATTATGCCTACAAGTGTGTATGAATTATTGAATGTAGGTCCATTGAAGGAAACTGGTGTTATGATTCAATTGGCGGACAGGTCAACCATATATCCAATCGGGGTTTTAGAGGATGTGCTTGTAAAAGTTAATGAATTAATTTTTCCTGTAGAGTTTTATGTCGTGTAGATGGATAGCAAAACCTCCCCAAAGTCATCCGATCTCTTATTAGGAAGACCCTTCTTGACAACCACTCAAACAAAGATTGATGTCCATGAAGGGACATTGACCATAGAATTTGATAGAGAGGTGATAAAGTTCAACATGTATAATGCTATGAAGTATCTTCCAAAAGTCTTCAATGCTTATGCTATGGGCATAATCAAGCCATGTGTATAGCAAATGTTTGAATTATATTGAGAAAACAAACTTGGAATAGCACTCAACAATGCCAAAAATCATAAGGAGATGCTATTGTTGAAAGATGAAGTGATGCAGGCTATTGACAAATTGAATGAAGAGCCTAAGATTGAATGAAATTTAAATTTGAATAATCCTTATACTAAATTGATTCATTCAACCTTGCAGGCACCCGAATTGGAGCTTAAGTCACTACCAAGCCATTTAAAGTATGCCTTCCTTGGGAAAAGAGAGATACTGCCCGTGATCATCTCTAATAAATTGAGTAAAGAAGAGGATAATGCCTTGGTTGGAGTTCTTAGGAAATTCAAGGAAGCAATTGACTGGACTATAGCTGACATTAAGGGCATAAGCCTGTCCATATGCATGCACATGATTTTACTGGAACTTGATAAAAAGTTAGTTAGAGATGCTCAATGAAGACTAAACCTAGCCATGATGGAGGTAGTGAAGAAGGAGATCCTAAGGCTGCAAGATGCATGCATGATATACCCAATTTCTGACAGCCAATGGGTCAGCCCAATGCATATTATGCCCAAAAAGATAGGCATAATGGTAGTCCACAATGAGGAAGGAGAAATGGTCACTCGTGTCCAAAATAGGTGGCGGGTTTGTATTGACTATAGGAAATTAAAATCAGCAACTCATAAAGATCATTTTCCCTTACCTTTTATTGATCAAATGTTGGAGGGTTTGGGAGGATGGACTCACTTTTGTTGCCTTGATAGTTATATAGGTTTTTACCAAATAGCCGTTGCTCTAGAAGACCAAGAAAAGACAACCTTCACATGTCCATTTCGAACCTTTGCGTTCAACAGGATGCCATTCAAGCTGTGTGACGCGCCCGCAGCCTTCCAACGCTACATGGTAAGTATTTTTTCAGATTTTGTCATTATTGAGGTATTCATGGATGATTTTACTATTTATGGTAATTCATTTAATGAATGTTTGGATAATTTAACCAAGGTTTTACAGCGTTGCATTGAGAAGAATATGGTTCTCAATTATGAGAAATGTCATTTTATGGTTGAGCAAGGTTTGATATTAGGCCATGTGGTTTTAAAAAGAGGCATTGAAGTTGATCGAGCGAAAATTGACATAATCAAATCTTTACCTTACCCCACCACTGTACTGGAGATTCATTCTTTCTTGGACATGCAAGTTTTTACAGGAGGTTCGTGAAGGATTTCTCCAAAGTAGCGTAACCCTTATGTAAATTATTACAAAAGGATGTCAAATTCAATTTTGATGAATCATACAAGGAGGCTTTTGACCAACTAAAGGAGGTACTCATTTTAGCACCCATTATGTAGCCACCCAATTAGAATTTACCATTCGAGATTATATGCGACACGAGAAACTTTACAGTTGAGGCTGTGCTTAGGCAACAAAATGGAAGGGATCCTCATATGATTAACTATGCCTCTAGGATGCTAGATGATGCCCAACTTAATTATTCCATGATAGAAAAAGAACTTTATGCTGTAGTATTTATATTAGAGAAATTTTGATCATATTTATTGGGAACTAAAGTACTTATTTTTTCTGATCATGTAGCTTTGAAATATTTGCTAAAAAAGAAGGACGCCAAACCACGTTTAATCTGATGGATACTTCTACTTCAGGAATTTGACTTAGAGCTGCGGGACAAGAAAGATATGAGAATTTGATCGTAGACAACCTGATCAGATTACCTAATATTGAACCAAATGATTTCTTTAATGAATTCCCTAATGAGATTACTTTAAGTGTAATTACAAAATCAGCCCTGGTATGTTGACATTGTCAATTTTTTATGTTCTAGAAAATTTCCTGATGAACTTACAAGGCATGAGAAGGATGGGATTAAGAACCAGGCAAACCATTATGTTTGTGATGATCCGTACCTATGGAGACATTATGCTGATCAGGTCATTTGTATGTGCATTCTTGAAAACAAGATCCAGTACATTTTACACTTCTGCTATAGCAGTGCTTATGAAGGTCATTATAGGCATAAGAAGATAACCGTGAAAATTCTGGAATGTGGGCTGTATTGGCCTACCTTGCATCGTGATACCTATCTATTCTGTAAACAATGTGTAGAATGCCAAAAATCTGGAAGTTTAGGAAGAAGGCAGGAGATGCCCTAAAAAGGAATCATTGTTTGTGAGATTTTTAACGTTTGGGGTATGGACTTTATGGGACCCTTCCTACCTTCATTTGGGAACATTTACATTTTAGTGCTAGTAGACTATGTATCAAAATGGGTTGAAGCTAAGGCCATAAGATCAAATGATGCCAAAATTATGGTAAGCTTTATTAAATCCAATGTGTTTAGTAGGTTTGGAGTTCTTAAAGCATTCATCAACGATTGAGGGACTCACTTTTGTAACAAAAAAGTAGTGGCCTTTTTTTGAAAGTATGGTGCTAACCATCATATGACCACAACATATCATCTGCAAGGGAATGGATAAGCTGAAGTTACAAATAAAGAGATCAAAGCCATTCTTGAAAAGACAGCCAGCCACAACTAGAGAGACTGGAGCAAGTGTCTGGATGATACCTTGTGGGTATATAGGACAACATACAAGACCCCATTGGGAATGTCACCCTTTTAACTTGTGTATGGGAAACCATGCCATATGCTTGTAGAGCTTGAACATCATACATACTGGGCAGTGAAACAGTCTAACATGTCCATGGATGATACAATAGTCCACAGGAAATTACAATTGTAGGAATTAGAGGAGATACAGACTAATGCTTATGACCATACAGGGAGCTACAAGGATAAGGCATAGAAGCTTTATGATAAAAAAAATTTAGCATAAAGAGGTTCACGTAGGGCAGAAGGTGTCTCTCTATAATTCTAGACTAAATTTATTTCCAACGAAATTGAGGATGAAATGGATAGGACCTTTCATGGTTCAAAAAATTTTTCCCTATAGTGTAGTCAAAATTCAGAGCCTTGATTCAAAAAAGCAGTTTAGGGTTAATGGCCACCGCCTCAAGCCATTCTATAAGGGATTTGACAATCTTTCTTGTAAGCTTTCATTGTCATTTCTTTTATTTATTTTACATTTTTTATTACGCGTTATGCCCATAAGGCATCTCGTTGGCTTTCATTTTTGTTCACTTCAATTAAAAGAGTTTTTACCTTTTACTTAAATTGGATTTTACTGATGGGTTAAATTTATCATTGCAGATTTTTGAATTTACACGGGATGGAATTTGATTTAAAGTCAAATTAGGAAACTCAAGAGTTTTGGGCATTTAGGGATTCCAAATAAATTAAAACTCTTTCCTTCTTTAAATTACTGTGTACACTATTCATATCTTTAACCTAATTTCATTTTCTTTCTTTCTCAATTTTTTCAACTCAACCTTTCTTCCAATAATGGTGAATACAAGAGCAACTTCAACTAGTAGTAGGTCGAAATCAAGGAAACGAAGGAGTGGGAAAGAACCAATCGAGGTGGAAGATGAAGCGCCACCTATGAAGAAGCCCAACCCTTTCACGTCACCACCTAAACCCACCATGGATACTAAAGTCACCAAACTTAAAGTTCACACCAGCAAGAGCCCACCGGCCATACATCAATTTAAAAGATCCTGGCTACCATCGAAAGTGGTTGATGATGTTACAAATGCATTGGGTGATAAACTCATTGATGCAATGACTACAGAATCTGAAGGAAACCCAGAAATTGAAGAAGATAAAGAATCCAGCAATCCAGAGTAAAAGAAGTCAACCGACCAAGAAGAAACAGAGTCAGGTAAAGAACTCAAGAGTGAAGTTAAGGGTGATGCTGCTGTGACATCAGACAACGTTATGCCCATAAGGGCCAGAAAAAAATAATTGAGAGGAACTCTTCCCCCTCCTCTGTCTAAGCTGAACAAGAGTTTAAAATTTTCAAAAGAGAACAGAGAGGTATTTATCAAAGTTATGAATTTGTGAGTAGTGCAAGGTAAATTGCTTGACCCCTCTACCATTGAGAAGTTATAACTGCCTGTGTTTGAACATATTAAAGGGACAGTGTGGGAATGGCATTTTCAGATCACGTGCCCAATATTTTATGAGCTTGTTTATGAGTTTTACAACACGTACAGGCTAGATAAAGAGAAGCTTGTGTGGTTGGATAGTCCTGAAGTGATACAGTTTCAGTTAATAGGTAAATCATTTTCCTTTTCCATTAATGAGTTTAATCTGACAATAGGGTTCATTGATGATATTACAGATGAGTATGTGGAAAATTACTATGACCTACCTGAGTAGCTGGATAGTGAAGCATTGTGGGCATAGTACACCACCAAATCAACCAAGAAATACGATCTCGTATATGCGAAGGACAGCTATCTTCTTGATAGCTTATTGACCTACTTGCATTGCTTGATCACGTATAGCTTGTCCTATCGGAATGATTCCCTAGGATAGTTACTAGGGTGGAGCTATTTCTCTTGGACTGTATTATGAAGAAAAAGCCAGTCAACCTAGGATGCTTTGTTGCTACCCAATTCAGAGCAATGGTTGCTGGGTCCAAAAGGCTGATACTTGGACATCTTATCACTAATTTAACCATCCAGTTGAAGGTATTTAACCTTACCAACCATAATTTACATAAGGCAGTTGATTTGGTTCCTTTGGATATTTTCATATTAAATGAAATGGATCTATTATGGAAGAAGGATGAAGCACCTGACTTTGAATTTTGTAGACCGAGGTCGATTGTGACCATAAGAGAAAGAGTGTTTCGTAAGACCAAGTTGGTCACAGGAGCTTCTCCTATACCCATACCACCACCATCAATAGAAAGTCTTATTGATACTGCTGTCTTAAAAGAAATCAATGACCTTCACCAGAAAATTGACAAGCTGACCACGAGCTTAGAGGAGTTTATACGACAGATTCTATTGAGATTGGATGAAATGGATGCAGAGATTGGCAAGCTTTGCCACTCCTTTGAGATGCAGCAGTAAGAAGTGAAGCACACAACATAATTCCCCATCAGGCAATGTCCTAAAATTTTCCTATCTTTTATGCATTACTTCTGCCTATATTTGTGCTGCTATACCCATATTGGGACAATATGTCTTAAGCATGGGGGGGATGTTTACATTGCTATTTCTGCTGTTTTTCTGTTGCATGCGTGTGGTTGGATTTTTCAAGTTTTTGGTCCTTTGGTAGGTCTTGATCAAAATTTTTGCAAAGTGCTACCATATTTATCCTTGTTTTATGCCTTATTTTGTTCTATTTTACATTTCTCATATGCCTATATTTGACTAAACCTCTTTTAAAACTTTATGCTATTAGAATTGATGTTATTTTCTTATTTTTTGAGCATGTTCTATTTTAATGGTTTATTTAAACTTTCAAAAATATTGACTGAATCTTTCATGTTTGCTTGCAAAAGTTATTGTTGCACCTCATTTAAGAAAAAATTATATTAGTATTTGGAAAACTTATTTTTGTTTTACTGGTATTCCTTACCTGACCATATATTTGTACCAGGAATGAAAAGAAAAAAAGAAAATCAGAAAAAGAGAAATAAAGTGTTAAATACCTACATTTGGTCTGTTGTGTATGGTACGACACTCATAGCCCCTTAAGCGGCTTGCGTATGGAGCAGCCAATGTAGGGAGAACTTTACCCTCTTGTAGGCCATTTTCAGTTCGCATAATGACACTTAAATAAGAATTTTATCTTTGCACCTTTGCCGATTGAAACTAGGTGGATTGGGCCTAGTTTTCCCTTAAGCTGATTTACGAATGGAATCATTGGCAATGGGAGAGTATCCCCCTTTATTGGGCCATTTATGATCTCGAATTGAATAATTCCTGACTTATGAATTTTGTAGTTGATTGATTGGAAAATGCAGGTTGGGCAATGGATGCTTAGCAAAATGAAGATTAGTTCTTTTTACCAACTATGTTATGAACTTAGTTTGAATAAAATGGAAATGCAATGATTTTTTTATGGCTAACTCTTTGGATTTGTGTTGAAAATTGCTAAATGGTTAAATTTTCTTGATAAATGGTCTTGCTAGAAAAATTAGGGAATGACATTAATTTATTTTTACTATCTATTTTATTTGAGGGATGGTTCTATTGTGGGCATAAGTGAGATAATCTTATAGGCATATGAATGCTTAAGGGCAAGCATTAGATAAGTGTGGGGGTATTTGATCGAGCGTCAAAATGTCATGTTTTATGCCTATACACTGCTCATTATAACATAGTTTAATTATTAGAATGGTTGAATTTTGTACATTTTGTATTTTGCAGGTCAAAATGGTGAGTTTTGGGAAAACGTGCTTAAATGGGAGATTTTAAAACTGATTTGAATTTTTGAAGTTTTGGGACATCGCTTGCGGACATAAGACTGGCCAAAATGACATGATAAAGCTGTGTTTTGGGAAGCTGAAAGAAGAAGAAGTTAAAACAAATTCAAACTCTTGTGAGCTGAATGTTGATAAGGCTTGCGGGCATAAGAGAGACCAAACCGATGTCACTTGACTAGTTTCAAAGAGTTGTACGCGAAAGAGTTTGGTAAGCATTTAAACTCTTGGAGCTGGACGGAAAAGAGATTAGGAAGGAATTGAACTTTTATATTTGAAGATTAGGATCATTATTTATCTGTTTATATTTATTTATTTATTTTTATTTACCTTCCTCTTATAAATAGGAACGTATGTATAGAGGAAGGGGGTTCCAATTTTAGTTCGGATTTTATTTGCCAAAAAATAATTGATTATTCTATTTCTTTTATTTTAATTCCAGTTTTTATTTTCTTTAATTTATTTTTATTATGTTTTATTTTGCTAATGATGCAAGGCTAAGCGATTTATTTTTCCTAATTCGAAGCAATTCAAGTTATTCATTAATGATTATGTGAGATTTAAATAATCTTAATTCCATTGGCAAAGCACTATTATCTTTAACTCTAAATTTTGCAGAACCATTGCTGTTCTTAGTGCATGTAAATAAGACCTGTTGCATGTCTCTAAGTTCTTGCATATAGCTAAGTGAGTTGTTTGATACGGAAAAGTCACTCGACTTACTAGAGTTGTAAAGCAAGATGCTATCGTTGTTACAACATGTAGTGGTATTTCTTGTGGGTTAGAGGATTTAGTTTGAACACGAGGGATGTTGGGTCATAACTGTTAACTAGAGTTGGGTCTTCTTAATTCCTAATGCAATTTCGTGATGACTTATGAGAATCTTATTCCACTGTATCTGTCCTGGGATTATGGGTGTTTCATAGAGCTTGTTTCATGGCGTCTTACAAATAAGGGAAGATTAGGGTGTATGAGACTGGATCGGTAAACTACAACTGGCTTAGTGCCATTATTACCACTGGACTATTAATGAATCAATAATCATATTCGATTAATGAATACTTGAGGCTTTTGGTTGGGAGAATTACTTATTATTGAATTTCTCTAATTTATTTTATTTGTTTCTTTGTTTACCTAATTACTTTCCAATTCCCTTGCGTTTATTTAAACGCAAAGAATTAAGGAAGTTGAAACCATCTCTGTGGGATTCGACCCTTACTTCCATTGCTACAAAATCATAGTTCCTACATGTTAATAGTAAGGAATTAATTTGACGGAAG
Source organism: Dalechampia spathulata (assembly GCA_948192965.1). Classification (NCBI taxonomy): domain Eukaryota; kingdom Viridiplantae; phylum Streptophyta; class Magnoliopsida; order Malpighiales; family Euphorbiaceae; genus Dalechampia; species Dalechampia spathulata. The sequence continues at coordinate 6,182 of CANYBF011331553.1, read as the reverse complement.
CGATAACCAATCACTGCATCTTCAACTTTTATGTTTATCGTAATCACACTAAGCTTTGTCACACTCATGATAAGTTCATTTCCCTTTTTTCTTGCACTTCATTCCTAAAACTCCCTTACCAATAATAAACTTAATAAACACATTCAATCTACATAGAAATATAACAAAACACAACAAAGTAGCACTTAAAATGCTTAAAATAACATACAAACTCATAAACATTAATGATGTGCCATTCGAGTCTATAAAAGGACTTTTAATATGTCTAGCTTTAGAGCAAAAGCTCCTATTGTTCCTGACCATTTTAATTTCAAACCACGGAAAGCTTCAAGGGTAATTAGGTATTATCTTAGATGTAGCAACCATAATAAAGGTATCATCCTAATACAATATCTCTAAGAATTTTCTTAATTAAACATCCAAATTGCAAGTGAAATACTACTAGTCTCCTTATCTTGTAGTTCTTATGGGGATTTTAAACCTAAACTTTTAACATTTCTCTATATTGTAGGGGTATAATTTACACCCAATTAAATAATCAATCAAATAACTTATTCCATTAAAAGATGAGCATGCAAAAGATTTAGAATAATACATGTATTTAGCTCTTTTATCTTAAGAATTTTTTATATTATTTATCTCAAAATGTTCCTAAATCGATTGTTTCTTTCTATGTTTTTTATTGCACATTATAAGAAGTTTTGGTCGTAGGTGATTCTATTATGTTATCCTTTTCCTTTTCACTTTAAATAAAATTAGTTAGACTATCCATATCACTTGAAGTAAGAAGAAGACTTATGAAGTATAGATTCAAAATTATCTCCCCTACTTGACATCTATGAAAAAAATGATGGCATATTAGAATAAAAAATAAGGAACTATCAATAAAGATGAATAAATTTTGGTATTTGCACTTGCATGTTGTGAGCGTCTTCAAAGTAAAATCATGATTTAATTACACTAGATCTTAGTTATTGTTTCATGTATCAACATGAAAAACATGAAATGTTTGCCCTATATTAATGTAATTGTTATGCTTATTTGTTGCACTATTTTTGAATTAATTAATGCATTATATATTTATTTATGGATGTTAGTTGATATATAAAACAAATTCATAATCTTTGATTAGGGATCATGTTTCTCATGTGAATAAGTGAATTAGGTAAAATAAGTTTATAGTTCATTTATATATGTACATTATGTGAACATGTGTATCTCATAAATTGTTACTAGGTAAAGATTTGAAGTTGTTATGTTTAATCTTATCTATTTATTATTTCCTTTAAACTTAATAAATTTCACTTTCCTTACTTCCAACTCAATATTAAATTACAACCAACTTATAATTTTTATTTATAATTCTTATCTATTTATTATTTTCTTTATTTATTTTTAGATTCAAAGGAATATGTACATTTTGTAAAACATTAAAAAAGAAATAAAGGAAGAAAAGACATTTTGAGGTGGTCATAATTCGAACAAACTATTATAAAGAGAAGATGTAAAAAAAAGGGATAGCTGACTGTACAACGATGATGACATAAAGTGATTTCAATCCATTCGTTGCTTCAATAAAAAAAAAAAAAGGGGCTTCCAATATCTATCTCAAATTCATATCCAGAAACTCATACAAGATAGAAATGTTTACATGCCATGCGACGATGAACAACCCCAACAATGTCCTATATGGAAGCCAGTTGGACGGTGGCAGGATTGATTCGAAGGGGACCATATTTGTTGTCGAAAATGCAATCACATTCTCAAAAATTAATATTAAAAATTTTATTAATTTGGATTCTTCAATTTTTAAATAAGATTACAAGTACATGATTATTTATTATTATTATCAAGAATTTTTTTTATTTTTACATCAAATAAATAAAATTACATATATATATTTTTTTCATAAAATGGGAAATTGTTCATACCTTCTACGTAAACCAAAATAATAAATGTACGGATAGATTTCTTTGTTTTCATGTTAGAATGGTTCCATTATTTTCTCCTTTATTTTAAATATATTTGATTATCTTAATTAATGGTTGTCAAAATTTAATCAATAATTAATTAACAACTATATATATGTATTAGTTTATTGGGAGTTAATTATGTGTATTGATGAGTATTAATTATCATTCACAATCAACAAATCGCAAAATATTAATAAATGATGGTGGATCAATTATGATTATTTTAATAATATTATTAAAATATAATATTTAACTTCATCCAGTAGGACTGCCAATACCAAAATTCATTACACGCAACATTTTTATGTTACAATTGAATAAATAACTGTTGCTATTTCAATATAAATTTTTAAAAATTAATTTACAATTTAAAATTAGAAAAATATATATTTATTATGAAAAGCGCTTCATGGAGTAAAAGTATTATATTATGTGGAGAAAATGGAATAATTTAATAAAAATATTAGATTATGAAACCTTTTTTCAATTTTTAAGCATAAGTTATTAACTTTAAGGTTATAATAATTGCTTTTTTATTTATTTTTTGAGTTTAAGTGAGCTAAATATATAAGTTAATGAAGAAATTTAACAGAAAAAAGATTTAAAAAAAAAAGGATAAATGGAACTTTTGTTACAGACAAATTAAACTTTATTCTTCTAAATATTAGCGTTCTAACATCCAAAATAATAATTCATTTTACTAAAACTGAGACTATTTAATTATATAGATTAAATCAATTAATTTAGGAATAAACATTAAAGAGATCATAAACAATTTCAGTAAATATTTGCAAAAAAAAAAACTGAATATATATATAAATTAAAGAGATAAGAAAGAAAAGATAAGTTATTTGGTTTAGTTTTTGATGTTGTTATAATATATGGAATTTGTTGGTTAAATTAATAACTTAAAATAAATTATGCTTAGAGAAGTTTTTTTTTTTAGTGATGTTATTTGTAATTATTTATAAATTTGGATAAATTTTGAAATATTTTTATATTTATAGGTAAAAAGTTATGAAGATTTTTTTATCCAAATTTTGCATGTGATTGTTAATTTTTCTAACGAATATTTTTCATCAAAAATAATATGTTAAAACCTTTTACTATTTTTTTTTATTATTTTTATAGTTAAAAATTTTAATAGATATAAGTGAATATGTGATTAAAAATTATTGTAATCAAAATTTATGTACCAGTATTTTTTGTTTATGAATTTTTATTTTACATTTATTATTTGCATGTAATTATAAATTTTTTCGAATTATGATAAATTTTAATTATTTCTATATTTAATTATAAATTATTTTGTGATTTATAATTTCTTAAGAGCAATTTATGTAAAGTTATAAGTTATTAGTTTATTTTGTTTATTTGCATATCCAATTTTAAATAGACATAAGTTAGTACATGATTGTAAATTTTTATGTTAATTTTTATAAAAATTTATGTGAAATTATATGAAAATCCCCTTTACGGAAGGCAACACGTGCGCGATTTATAATGGTTCAGCCAAACTCTTACCTACGTCTACTTCTCCTAAGTCTTGACTTAGGATTCCACTAAATCTCAATCAATTACACAACACGGATTCCTCAATTGAATCCTAAACCCCAGTGTTTTCAAGGTTCACACTCAAACCTTTACAAGAATCAACCTTACAATCTCTCAAATACAAATTAATTCCCAAGCATTAATCACACACCAACCTATTAAAAGCAAACCCTAGCTTTTACAATGGGAATATAATGGAGAGAAGGAATTTGATAGCTTAATACACAAAATACAAGTTAACTTACTTGCAGATAGACAATACAAGCTCAATGGAATAGAAGCTCTGCAGAAAATAGCTGTTAGAATCAAAGGATATGAAAATTCTTCCTCAAAATAGCCGTTAGAAAGTATTTTAATTTGGTGCTCATTGCTGAGAAGAAGTAACATTCTTGAGCTAAAGATCTTATGGCAACAAGTGATAGTCAATCATTTACAAGACCCCCATACTTTGATGGAATGGATTATCCATACTGGAAGCACCAAATGGAAGTTTTCTTGGACAGCAGTGGAATTGAGCTGTACGACTTAATGGTGAAAGAGTACTCAGCTCCAACAATCACAATTGATGGCATTATTTCTCTTAAGGATAGGGACGATTGGACAACAAAGGAATTAAATGCAAACTTCCGGAACAAAAAGGCAATGAACATACTATATTATGCCATAAGTCGTGAAGAATTTGGTCGAGTATCACATTGTGTCACGGCAAAGCAAGTGTGGACTGCCTTGGAGACTCACCATGAAGGAACCAATCAAGTTCGAAACAAGAAGATTCAATTGCTGACATATCAATATGAGTTGTTTAAAATGAAGGCAGATGAGTCAATTTCTGAAATGTATAATCAACTCATGGTGATTACAAATGGCCTAATGAAGCTTGGCAAGATGTATCAAAAAGAATATATCAACAACAAAATCTTGCGGGTGCTGCCTAAGAAAGATTGGGAGGCTAGAGTAACATCCATCAAAGAAGTAAACGACTTGTCTGTATTATCAACTGATGTGCTTCTTGGGAAGCTTCTTACACACGAGATTACCCTTAAGCAAAGGGTAGAAGAAGATAAGTGGAGAGGAATCACACTCAAGGCTTCAAAAGAAGAAGATACCTCTTCCACAAGCAAAGGGGACCTTGAAGATGAAGTAGCTCTCCTCTCCAAATGTGTGAAGAACTTTCTTATGAAGAAGAAGAAGCTTAAAAAGGATGGCAAAAAGCCATTTGAGCAAAGAAGGGACTTCAACCGAAGGGATCATCAACGGAGGAGTCAAACCATTTGCTATGAGTGCAATAAACCGAGACACATAAGAAATGAATGTCCTCACTTCAATAAACCATCCAAGCCTTTCAAAAAGAAGGCATTGAAGGCTACGTGGGATGATGACAGTGAATCAAATAAGGAGATGTCTGATGATGAAGGAGCAACCAATCTTTTCTTCATGGCATTCCTAGATGATGAGGTAACTACATCATCTCAGTCTTATTATAGTAATGATGAGCTTAATGATGATGATGATTGTAGTGCATTAGAAGCATTATTGGAAAAAATATGAACTTTTGGTTAAGAAGCACAAATCACTTAAGAATAAGCATGCACACATAATTGAGGATAAAAATATTTTACAAAATGAATTTGATTCTTGTAAAACAAAACTTGAGAGTCTTGAAAAAGAAAACAAGATTTTGAAAGATGAAAATGATAAGCTTTCAAAGGAAAAGGATTTTTTGAAAGACAATTTATCTAAGTTTGAACAAGGTGAGGTCAAGATAGATACCATTTTAAAAAACCAAAAACTTAATGGTAATAAAGAGGGTCTTGGATTTAATCAAGACTCCTCCTACACTTCTAAGGGTACAGTTTTTATCAAAGCATCCACCTCACAACAAAATCCAAATGATTTAAAAAAGAAACATGTTCACCCTAAGACTCATAGAGCATATAGGCATGTCAATAAGGTGCATCATTGTTCATGTTCTTGTTCACACAATCATAATCATTCACATGCATTTAAAAAGAAATATGTGCACAATCATTCTAGGTTTAGAAATATTGTATGTCATTATTGCAATAAAAAGGGGCATGCAACCAATAGATGCTTTATTAGAAAGATACATTGGAATGATAATGTAGATGCTTCTAACCCCCAAGGACCCAAGTACATTTGGGTACCAAAAAGGAAGTAAATATATTTGTTTTAATAGGTATGCTTGAGATCCAAGATTAATGAGAATAAGTGGTATCTTGATAGTGGATGCTCAAGGCATATGACTTGGAATGCAAGTCTTTTCTCCCATCTTAAGGAATATTTAGGAGGTGATGTCACCTTTGGAGACAATGCTAAAGGTAAAGTCGTTGGAATTGGTAAGGTTGGTAAGGATTCCAACTTCTCTATTAATAAATTTTTATTAGTAGAAGGTTTGAAACATAACTTACTTAGCATTAGTCAACTGTGTGATAATGGTTTTAAGGTCATTTTTGATCCTAAAGGTTGTTATATGCTGTGAGCTTTAATCCGTTTCCGTGCTTTTACGTGTTTTAACTTTTGAAAAAGCAAGCATGGATTGTGGAGTCACCACCTAGTTTGTTTCTATTAATCCAATTGAATTAACTTTGAAAACTAGGAAATAAAACTTAGGTTTTCCAGAGTTGAAAACGACCT